>SNQJ01S0149169.1:0-23451 GCA_010110895.2 Picea sitchensis
GGTTCACCATGTTGACCATGGTTGACCATTTTGACTATGGTTAATCATGTTTACAATGGTTGACCATAGTTGACTATGGATGACCATGGTTGACTATGGTTGACCATGTTCACTGTGGTTGACCATGGTTGACTATGGTTGACCATGGTTGATTATGGATGACTATGTCATGGTTGACCATATTGACTACATGGTTTCCCATAGTTGATCATCTTCACTACATGACTATTGTTGACCATGTTAACTATGTATGACCATGGAGTCTGTGGTTGACCATGTTGATTGTGGTTGACCATGTTAACTACATGACTATGGTTGACCATGTAGTCAACATGGTCAACCATAGTTTCCCATGGTTAACCATGTTGACTACATGATTATGGTTGACCCTGTTGACTACATGATTGTGGTTGACCCTGTTGACTACATGACTGTGGTCGACCATACTAAATTGAAGTCAACCATAAGTTGACCATATTCAGACATAGTCAACTAGAATTGAACATAGTCACCCATGCTCAACCAAATCCAACCATGGTCAACCATAAACAACCATGCTCACCCAATCTTAACATGGTCAACATAGTTACCCATACTCAACCATGTTGAAACATTATCAACAATGGTCAACCATAGTTAACTATAGTCAAACATAGTCAATTGTAGTCTTTCATAGTCTACTATGCTCAACCATGGTAAACTAAAGTCAACATGGGCAACCATAGTCAGCCATAGTGTATCATGGTCAACTATACTTAAACATGGACAACTATATTCTACTATGGTAACCCATAGTCAACCATATGTCAACCATAATAAACCCTCGTCAACCATAAATTTACCATACTTAACCATAGTCAACAATAGTTGAATATGGTCAACCATAGTCAACAATCGTCGACTATAGTCAACCATTGTCAACTATAGTCAAACATGGTCTACTACTCCCCACGCATGTTGGTTGTCAACTAACATAACCACATTACTAAAATTAGTTGATATACATCGATCGACGCCATTTTCCACCTTTCCAAACTAATAGTGTTGATCTATGTATATCAACCACTTTTACTAACGTGGTTGTGTTAGTATAATTGATTTTCTAATTGATGGAGCACATGTTCAATGGCTCAATGAAAAGTGATGAATGGACCATACGAATCCATTTGAAAAAATAAATATTTGCATAACACTTCGACAACATATTTGCATCAATATAAGCTTTTGGACCCATCACCTGGATTTTGATAGTGCCCATATAAATCAAATTGACACATAGAGAGTTTGCATGAAAATTTCATAATTGGATATGTAATCCAAGAAAAATATGTTTAAATTCCCAGTATTAATCAAATTAATTTTGTAATAGTTACTTCAAATATCATATCGTAAATCTATTTATTTGAGTTCATTCAAATAAGTAAAAATGGTGAAAGGAAGGTTGTTTAGTCACTAGAGGTGCATCGCAGAAAAAGAAGGAAAAACCTTATAGTACGCTCCCCCTGATTGCTATATTTTCCTTTGGGCTAATCATATTTGATATCATCATCGTTGTATTGGAAATAGTATTATATAAATATGTAGAAGTCGCCTGGGTTGGATCATGAATGTGAATGAGAATCAATGATACTATTTAACCCATTTAAGAATGGGTGTTTGGTTTTGGAAGTTTAGACACACCCACAGTCCTTTTAACTTTGCTAAACATCTCATAATTTTTACATTGATGAATACTCCTAAAGACATGTTATTTCTATCCATGATAAACTTTGATGTTCTCACAAACTCCATGAGAGAGACAAGGTCTAACGGACCTCGAGAAAATATTTTCTGCTTTCTCCTATGCTCGTTGCTCTGTCAGTTAGTATTGCAAACTTCCCCTCCAATATGAATGCACCATTCAATTCCACAAATTAAACTACCAACCGATTTAATTCAGTTGTGAAAAACTTAACAAATTGCAAAACAAATCTAAATTTAGAGTCCGAGGTGTTCACATATTGTGATTATCGTCCCTCTACATGGTACCATCACCTACATTAACCTTCTTGTTAGGTTTGGACTAGGGATAAATGTTGGAATCGATCCAACTTTCCCAAGTAGACATTCACCATTGAATTCATGTGAAGAAATGATTCCCTTCCTACATCAAATTCCAAACAAATTTTGAGATGACATTCTTATGCACGTACATGAGAAAAAACATAAATTTTAGTCATCGTACACACATAAATATTGAACTAGGGTTTATTGTCTTCGTTGTGGAAAACTGAAAATTCTCCTACAGAGGCATATCCAAAATCTCCTCCTCTCAATCTAGTCTCGTCACTACCGACCTCATCGACGGTTTATAATGGGCATCCTCCTATATGATAAAAAAAAGGATTTTCAGCACTACATCAAAACGAGGCGCCTATTATTATTATTGTTATTATTAAAGGTTCCACTAATGCAATGGATCGGTGATGGGATTGGAAGAAACACATTGCAACCACGCCTAATAATATTCAAAAATCAATTCCCTTCTAGTTCAAGTTATTGTGGTCCAGTTCATTTTACAAAGGCCAATACCATATGGTTGCATAATAAAACTATAATGTATTTATCAAAAAAAAATGGTCCAGGAGATAAAAAAAACCCAGTGACATGCACAGTAAAAAGATAGTAAAGGAAATGTGTTGCATGCACAGTAAAAACATAGTAAAGGAAATGTGTCGCATAATTGGGCATAAGTAACACATATCGGAGATAAAAAAAAAAAAACATGAGATAAACAAGATGTTACATGTATTGTGATGTAACGTGGGCATAATTATTTATGTCGACCTGGTAAAGAAGCGGAAGTAGAGGGCGCTCCATGCACACCATGAACTCTTGGTAAAGAAGAAAAAGCAAACAAGGCTCCATTCACCCCACGAACACCTCGTAAAGAAGCATTGGGTACCCCACATAGCCCATGAATAGTAAAAAAACGGAGTAAAAAACCTAAACGCACGCACATAAAAAAAAACCTAAATGCATGCATATAAAAAAAACCCAAGGAGAAGTAAATAAAGTGGGCATTAATAATCGATCAACCATTATTATGTTAATCGTGTTAATCACCTTTGTTAATGATGAATGACCACATTTTGTCATGCAATGAAGTTAATGGTTGAAATCATAGCCTTTCATTTATCGTGACAACGAAGAATATTTGGAGCATATCAATTTGTGTCCATATAAATCACATAATTGAGTAAAAGCTCATTAATTCAAGTGCTTTTCAATAGTGTACACCTATCGGTGCAATTATGAAACATTGTTAGGCTTCACACATAGACAAATGAGGGGCATAATTTCTATTGAAGTTGTGTGACCTATCACTGCATCAAGTTTTTTTAAAACCTTCATCGTGATGTTTTGAGCATCATGTGCGAAGGCTATGTGTATTTTGAAATGTGATTTCTCCTGTTCATTTTCTTTCATAGTATTTCTATAAAAATTATGAAATAATGTGTGGTTTTCACAAGAAATGGCAAGGGAAAGGATCATGTTTGTGTTTGTTTGGAGATTCATGCATCAATAGGATAAATCTCATCAACACTAGCGACCACCTATGATATTATTTCTTTGAAAAATCGTCTCACAACATCAAGATGGAAAAGTTCGAAAGTATATTACATTTTTTTGTTGTTGGAAACTACTCTTTTTTAGTTTGGATATTCTCTCCACTCACTTTGTAGATATTAATATTTTGTTCGAATACTACATCATTAATGTTTCCCGTCCCAATGATGCAAGAGCATCTTTCGAAGTCAAATCAGTAATTGAGCTTTAGAAGGTCTTAGGAATTTATGAGAGGAAATTGGTTTCCTCTTTATTATAGATTTTTGTAATTTGATTATTTTCCTAAGGTTGTCATAGTTCTAGAAGTGTGTTTACAAGGAAATAATGTTTTCCATGTAATGTAACAAATTAGCTAATTTATCCTATTGTTGAGTAATTTAGGGACAAGTTTTGGTTTGTTGATATTTTTGAGGATACAAATCCATCCTTTAGGAATTCGATTAATTCCTCTCCGTAATTGTAAGAAATACGAATAAAACCCTCAGGGAAAGTAGTAATGAAGAGAGAGGGCAGAATAGGGAGAGTGCAGAGTGAAGTAAATTGTGCGTGCAGAGAAGAGCTCAAAGAGAAATCGTATTCCTATTTCAGTAATATAGGTCCGGATTGTGTTTGGTAAATGTGTGATTGTCATTTTTCTCTCAGATTGTAAAATCATTTATTTGTTGTCACTAAGTCTGCAATTTATCTAAGCGTAACCCTCACATATCTTTTTCAAATAAAGGTTTGATGAAACAATAAGCAATTTGGTAAATCCAAGAGGAATCGATCGAGTGCATAGGTGGATTGATTAATCGATTTGAGAGAAAGATCAACTTATACAGAAGACAAATTGTGATTTATTGGATAAATCATAGACTAACTTGGTGGAATCACTACTTTTAGTAGGCTCTAGCTCAATTGAACTAGCCTTTAAATCATTTAAAGAATAATCAATTTATTTCCCTTGGTGGTCGGTGGGCCAGTTGATAGACCGTTATTACTCAATCAAACAAGAGTAAAATTTTAAAATGAGCACCGTTTGTATTCTAGAACCTGGTGGTCTGGTGGGTAGTAACAAGTTTATTTACTTTCCCGATGTTCCAATGTGACCAGTAGTCCAGTGGCCAATTAACAAAACAGAGAAGGGTTGATATGTTTCCCCATTGGGTCATTGTTTCGGTGTCCTAGTGGTCGGGTCATAGAATAGAGAAGGGTTGAGAGTTATTATCCAATAGGCTGGTGGTTCGGTGATTCTGGTGGTCGGTTGACATAGGTGTTAAATGACCAAAATTAAATCGAATTAAAGAGGTTTAAAGTTTATCTGATTGTTTTTGGAGTCACATTTTGGTATTAGAGTGGAATCCAACAAAAACTAAGTAGAGTTGATAAATGGCATTTAGAGACATAGGAAGAGGAAGAGTGGGTCGAGGAAGACCTATTTCTAACAAAGAAGTGCTTGAAGAAATGAGAAATCTTCGAGCACGGTTGGAAGCTATGGAAGCTACCCAAAGAAGAGACGTTGACATAAGATATGTCAATGATAAAGAGGAGGAATCTTCTGAAGAGGAGGCAGATCCTGAATAAGAAGGTATTGAAGAAAGATTGGTCAAAGATATTGTCGGGTCTTTTAATCACCTTCTTAATTTCTCAAGAATATAGTTAGAAAGATTGTGCATTTAATTATCAATCCAGGGCTCATATGGAACTTACAAATTCCCATGCATTGTATATGCAGGAACAACTATTATTTCTATGTGGTGTAGTCATAGTATCAATTATTATGTTTGTGATCAGGGTATAGACAATTCTCAAGCTCTGGCAAGGTTCTACAAAAATCACACTTGCAGGAATTGAAAGCACATTTTTTCAAAAAAGTTAATACCACACTTGCAGGAATTGAAAACACACTTTTGAAAAAAATTAAATATCACACTTGTAGGAAATTAAATGCCACACTTGTAGGAAATGAAATCACACTTGCAGGAAAGGAAATGTTACACTTGTAGGAAAATAAATCACACTTGCATGAAAGGAAATCACACTTGTTGAAAATAAATCACACACGTTGAAGGGAAATTGATTAACTACTTGTTGGAAAAGAAATTAACTAAGTCCTAGAAATTAGATCCTAATCCTTTCCAAGATGATCCATGTCATCACCCAGACCAACAAATATATTCATCGTGTTAAGCACAATTATTCAATGGAATAAAAGAATGCAACCTAATATAAAATGCATTTATTAGAAACAAATGAATAAATGAAATCCAACATGAGTACTTAATTGCATAAATATATATAAAGAAAACCTCGCATGATTAATCTAATTACATGAACAAATTGAATCAAGAAACTAGTTACATACTTAAATTAAATAAATCCTACCTGAATTCATAATGAAATTACACAACAAGAAATCAAAGAAACCATCTAGGCTAGACAACACTTTGTTCTATTGGAGTGGACCCTTCCTCCATAGAACATAGTGTTGATATTATTCTATACCAACATAAATTAGTTAAATTAATTAATATAATCAAAAGAAATCAATCTATTTCAAATATGCAAAGGAAATAAATCAAATGAATTAATTAAATCACACACTACGAAAATTATAAAATAAAAACTAAAATAAAAACTCATTGAATTATTTCATTGTCATTCAGACATTGCTATAAGAGTCATCTCCAAACAATGGAGAGAGTGCTCTCATTTATACATTAATTTAATGGAAATTAGAAATAACAAATATATAAATAAACCCACTTATGGATTTAAGAAATCCATAGTGGTTACAACAATTTCCTAAATAATGAATAGTTTCCATGATCCTTGCTAACAATTAACAATTAATAAATAAATTCCAAGATATTTTGCTAACAATTAGAAAATAATAAATAACCCCAAGATCTTTTGCTAACAATTAATAAATAATAAATAACTCCAAGATCTTTTTCCCAAGAATTCCAAGATTCTTGGTTAACCACTCAAACTAATCTTGTTAATGATTCCAATATTCTTTCCATATCCAAAATGGTTGTTGATGGTCCAAATCCATGGTAGGTCTTCATGGTCAAAGTTGGATTTTCATGGATTTGC
Source organism: Picea sitchensis (assembly GCA_010110895.2). Lineage (NCBI taxonomy): Eukaryota > Viridiplantae > Streptophyta > Pinopsida > Pinales > Pinaceae > Picea > Picea sitchensis. Next base: position 6,688 of record SNQJ01S0149169.1, read on the forward strand.
AAATCCGTACACAGAGTTTCAACGATATTGTTAGTGTGCATAACAACAAACATGAGTAACGACAAATTGTAAAAACTTGATTTCTCAAAAGTTGTGATCTGGGTTGTTGAGATATTTTGAGGATAAACATATTTCGACTTAATAAAGCCTCATACAAGAAATCTAAAGTACCCACATTGTGGATGTTCAATTGTAGGAGTAACAACAATGACAATTGGTTCTGCAACAATAACAAACTAAACCATTTTTAAAAGATAAACACAAGTTATGTTATTTCTCTAATATTTAACCATAATTCATATGAAATACTAAAGAAATGCAATGGAAAAATCCTTTGTTTCTAAATCCCTAATAGTCATCACATATATGTTATTAGACATTAGACTACATGATAATGAGTAATAAAGTAAGAATATATGTAACAAGTGGTAAATGTAACTAAACAAAGGATTAGTTGGAGCGAGTGCAATCGCTCCAACTATTTACCTATTGTATAAATAACCCTAAAGATGGAATACAAACTTGGAATGGAGTTCTTGTTGATATTATGGTAGTTGCGGCAGGTATTAACCTCCATCTGTAACATTTGGCTAGAATAAAATATTATGGAAGTAAGAGAAACCCTAAACAGATGTGTAGAAACCCTAGAAGACAAGTTGGCTCAGTAAAATAATTAATATTAAAGTATTAGATTCTAAAAGGACAAGTAGACCCATACAAGTGAAAAGAACCACTATAAATAAGAGACGATCTAGCTCATTTGTACACACACACTTCACACACTCTCTTGGTCAAGTTTGGCACAAGTTTGGAGCTGCAACTGCAAAGATGGAAGGTGAATCTTCTAGGATGGTTCTTGGTCTCTCTCTCTAGCGCCATATAGCCTAATATGTGTGTCTTATCCTCTAGTATTTCTTGGTGGTTTTCTTGGTGGTATTCTTGGTAAGTCAAACTGCAACTGTAGCTGTTGCAACTCTTGCAACTGAGTATTATTCTTGTTTTATGGATTTGAGACCTTCTGTTTGGTGAGCCATATTTGGAGAAAGATGATCTCTCTTGGTTATTTGTTGGTTCTAGTGCTGCTTCTAGAATCATTCTATCTAGAAAAGGTTATGGTGCTTGGGGGTGGTTGCATTCCTATGGTTGGGTGATAATAGTGATATTGTCTATGGTAAAATGAGCACATCTCTTTAATTCTAACAGGTTATGGACCCACACCACCTTCAAGATATTCTAACCATTGGAAGGTACTGCATAAGTTATTTGTTAAGATCGGTGCGGTACCAGTTACAATTGCAGCTAGGTTTTCATATTATGCAGCTACACCAAACCCTAACCCTTATGTTCAATCACTTCTGATGAAGCGTTTGACCTAATTCCTTGAAATCCTAGTGCGCCCTATCATAGCACACCTCTTGGTACCATTAGCTAGCAAAAACTCCAGGTTTGAATTTTTGGTCAAAGTCAAAGGTTGATTGGTCAAAGTCAAAGACAAATATTGACTTCTAGTCAAAGTCAAATTCAAAGATTGACTTCTGGTCAAATTGATTTTGAGGCCAAAGTTGAAAATTTAGAGTTTATTTCTAGTTCTAATCATTAAATCGTCTGATTCAGTTTCTAATCTCTTCATGTCAATATGGTATCTAGTTTCTGATTGGAAGACAAGATGGACAATGCTACAAGACTTCAAAGGTATGCACTTGTATATGTTATCCAAGTTATATCATCTAGAAAAACATGAGTTTGTTTGGAGGGAAAGTAATAGAGACCTTGTCCAAGTTGTAATATTGGATTCAGTGCATTCAGAGGAACAAGCACACCCTCCATAGCAGTTGAGGCTTCAGGTTTTAGGTTTGATTAAATTGTTAAGCTTCCAATTTGTATATATCAAGGGTTATAGTTGCTACATTAAAAATTGTGAAATCAGTCTTTGAAAGGTTCTATTACTTCTAGATATAATACTTGATTGCATGTGAATATTATTTATATAGATTCTTATTCCAAAATGAACCAACATCTCCTCTAGAGAGATATTTTATTGTTTTCTCTCGGGCAGGTCACCTTGGTAACTCTATGATGACTACCATCCTTCTTACCATAGATATGTTTTTATGAAAAATCTATTGGAAATATTTTTTCTCTTATTTTTATTTTTATGGGCAGGTCACAAGCGATAACTCTAAGAGGGAGCTACAATGACAATTGAAAACATGGAGCAAATGACTCCATCAAGTGGTGAGGCAGGTGATCTCACTAAGTACCAATTCTAATGGAAGGGTGGAAAGAAAAAAAGGAGTTTTGGACATCATTCACTCAGATGTGTGTGGACCAATGTCTAAGTGGAAGATAATGATTTTGAGGTTCGATAATGGAGGAGAATATACCTCCGAGAAGCTTGTTTCCTCTTTGTAAAACAATCGGAATTAGTAGGGAGCTAATTGTCCCTCAGAATGATGTGGCAGAAAGAAATAATTGTTCCATTGAAGAATGTGTTAAGGAAATGATGAATGACCATAATCTATCCATTTTTCTATGGGGAAAAGAAGCTATGGTATTCGTATATGTTCATAATATAAGTCATCATCGTATATTGAAGAACATGATTCCAAAAGAATATTTCTCTGGAAAATAATCCAAGTGTTGAACAATTGAATATCTTTGACTTCCATTCAAGAAGAAGTAATGGAAGATGGAAGCATTGATAAATACAAGGAAATATTTAGGGATAGAAATTAATCCCAGAAGGAGGGAGAAGACTATGATGACAACTTGTTCCAATAACCAGATATACCTCTACCTGATCCATTATATCTCTTGCAACATCCATGGGTTGGAGTTTATATCAAATGGATGTAAAGATTGTTCTTCTCAACATAGTAATTGAAGAAGAAACATATGTAGAGAAACCTCAAGGTTTTGAGGTATACCAGAAAGAGAACCATGTATGCAGATGGAAGAAGACCTTGTATGGATTCAAGAAACTTGGTGCATAACCTCTCATGTACAACAGAAGCATGGTGAAAACTTCCTATGACAAAGAAAGTGTATCAAAATGATTCTTCAGAAGTTTGGGATAATGGATTACAAATCCATGGAAAACTCCCATGATGATAGATCTAAATAAGTTAAGAGACTCAGATATAGTAGACCCATCCCTGTATCGACAATTGAATGGCTCATTGATGTATTTGGAGAATACTCAGATATATATTTTCTTTGTTGTGAAAATAGTTCCAGGTGGAACCCAACCATGGAAATTGAATAATTGAAAAGCATGCCTTGAAATGTCTTCATGGACATTTGAGTCATGATATACAACTTCTTGGATTTATTATTTCATATTGGTCAGCGAGTACAGATAACTGAAGAAGTGTTTCTTGGATATGTTTCAGTTTGAGCTTTGCCATGATATCATGGGCTAGCAGGAAACAAAAGTTCGTTGCACTCAACACTACATAAGAATAATATCTTGTAACTTGTGATGATTTTACGGAAGCAGTGTGGCTCTGTAAGCTAGTTTCTCAACTATTTGATTAGGTGTTGGATTCAACCATGATATATTGTGATAATCAAAGTTGTTTAAATCTTTCATAGAACCTAGTGTTCCATGAAAGGTCGAAGCACATTGAAGATCAAGTATTATTTTCTCTGTGATAGAGTCTAGAGGGGAGAAGTGGTTCTCCAATATATCTCCACAGATAAGCAGATAGTAGATATTTTGGTAAAGCCTTTGTCCAAGATGAAAATTTTGTGTACTTAAGGGACAAGCTAGGACTCATGGAGATGACTTCCTTATTGGAAAGGGAAGTGATTACTCCCGGGTTGGGAGGGAGCACTAATATGTTATTGATTTATGGACAATAATTTTCCAGTTTGGAAAATGGTCCAAGTTGGGAAGTCACTTTCCAGTCTAGAAAGTCGTCCAAGATTTCTAACGAACAGTCATTTTCCAGTTTGAAAAATGGTCTGATAGATTGTTGATGTACCATAGACAATGATTCCCCTTATGAACAGTATGGGGGGATGGTCTAGGACAGACATTCTCCTTGGCAGTCACTCTGAGTAGTGGTCAAGTAGAATGGTTTTCCTCTTTGGGAAGTTATTCTTTTGAATTTCACAGTTGTGAGCAGTTTCGAAGAATGGTATGATGTAGGAGGTTGGTGCAGGATAGTCATTTCCATAGGAAATGGTCCAGACAATCATTCCTAAGGGAAGAATCATTCTATCTAGGTTGCACTGTGATTAGTGCCGGAATAATGGCCCAGTTAGGTTGAATGGTCTAAGTTCAGCAATCAGGGACAATCATTCCCTAGGGCAGACTCATTCTCTCCAGGTTGCATTGTGGCTAGTGTAAAAAGAATGACCCAGTTAAGTGAATGGTCCAGGTTCATAAATCAGGGAAAATTATTCTTCTATGCTTGGGAAGAATAATCCAAATAGCCCATGGCTGATGTTTAACTATCCAAGGGAATATTCTCTTCCATATCTCACAGATGTGAGTGGAAGAGTGTCCCAGATGACTCAGTTCATATCATTACATTGTTGATATCAGATGATATGATTGTTGTGGAGAGTGTATGTCTCTGGACAATAGTTGTATGCTACTTTGGTGGATGTGCTCCACTGGTAGTGACTTTGTGTCATTGGTTAGTAGTTGTGTGCTACTAGGAGTGGTTGTGTACCACTGGACGATAGTTTTGTACTTCTATGGATAGACACAGTTGTGTTTTATTGGATGGAATTGTTCTGATTTCCATGGAGACTACCACTAGTGTTGGAGATGATTGTCAGCTAGATGGATAGTGAGATGATGTAGAGGCATTGATCTACATCATGCGAGTAAAACTTAGAGATGTCACATTGACATCATGCTATTATGGCTTAGAGATGATGTAGATGGTACTCCACATCATGCTAGATATGATCATGCTATTACATATTAAATATGATGTGGATCATCATGCTAGTACAACTTAGATATGATCATACAACTTAGAGATGATGCAATGGAGAGGATGGTTCTTGGAGCCATTGAGGACTTCCAACATCTCTTGGGACAATAATTCTTTTAGGATGTAGGTTTGGATTAGAAGAATGGTCATTGTATTACTCTATTGAGTGAGTGACTTATTCAACGTCATGCTCGATTACTTAGATGGAGTGTGGCCTCGAGAGATGATGCAATTGATGATATCAGATGATACTGATAGTAGTGATGTTGCTCGTGAATTGATCTATGTGATCATGAGATAACATGTGTGGCTATGACGATGCTACATGTTAATACCTCCCTATATAGGAGGGAGTGTTGATATTATGGTGATTGAAGGAGGTATTAACCTCCATGTGTAACCTTTGGCTAGAATAGAATATTTCTGAAGAAAGAGAAACCCTAAACAAATGTATAGAAACCCTAGAAGATAAGTCGGTTCAGTAAAATAATTAATATTAAAGTATTAGATTCTAAAAGGACAATTCATCCCATACAAGTGACAAGAACCACTATAAATAAGAGATTCTCTAGCTCATTTGTACACAAACACTTCACACACTCCCTCAATCAAGTTTGGCGCAAGTTTGGAGCTCCAGCTGCAAGGATGGAAGGTGAATCTTCTCGGATGGTTCTTAGTCTCTCTCTCTAGCACAATATAGCCTAAGATGTGTTCCCTATCCTCTAGTATCTCTTGGTGGTGTTCTTGGTGATGGTTCTTGGTGGTATTCTTGGTAAGTGCAACTACAACTATAGTTATTGAAATTGCAACTTCTACAACTGAGTATTGTTCTTGTTTTGTGGCTTTGAGACTTTTTGTTTGGTGAGCCATCTTTGAAGAAAGATGAGATCTCTTGGTTATATGCTAGTTCTAGTGTTGGTTCCAAAATAATTCTATCTAGAAAATTTTATGGTGCTTGGGGGTTGCTGCATGCCTATGGTTGGGTGACAATAATGATATTGTCTATGGTAAAATGAGCACATCTCTTTAATTCTAACAATTCCTTCTCCACATTTATCTCCTTCTTTCTTGGGATGTGTGTGTGTGTTCTTGATGTGTGTTACAATGTAGTCTATCTTCGATGATTGCCTAAATTTCCTAGACTACAACATTTTGGTTTCATTGTCGTGTGAATTGAATATGGGATGTCATGAGATGCTCGTGGAAAACTTGCAATGAATATGATCACGGATTAGTGTTCTTATTTGTGGGTGAGAGTCGCACAGAAGAATTCTTGATCTAGGGGGATATTGGTGGCCACCCACCTATTCCACTTGGACCCCCACAATTTATTCTTTCATTTTTTCAGTTTCTGCACAGTTTACTATTTTTAGCAGTTTTTCGGGTCCTGAACTTCCGGAGCCGTTTTGAGGCCCTAAACGACATTTTTTGAGAAAACGACGAGCAACATGGATTGTAAATCGATGTTGCTCACCCAAAAGTTGTATTCCTCGGATAGATCTCTCTAACGGGGTATTGAGCACGTCAAGCAGAGATTGTATGCCAAAGTTATGTCCCTGGGAAGTTGATGTAACAATTTACCCAAACGGGGCCCATAGTCTTGGTGTTTCATCTCCTAGGGTTAGGTCTTTGGATGTTTAGGGTTTTCCATTGTTTCTCAATAATAATGGGCCTTCGAGTCTCATTGTAACATAGTTCAGAGGCCATTAGACGCCACATATCTTCTCAAAGATAAGCTACCAACGTCGTAGCTAGTTTATTTCCATTCTGTCTGTAAGCATATTTCAGTCATTTGTTATTAATGAAATGAAGTCTTATTTCCACTGCATATCTGCGTTTATGTGTATTTATGTATTTCATCATGTTCCTACATAAATCCAGATCAATTATGCAAAAGGATAAAGATAAAAGAATATTCAATATGATATTGAAGATTATCGTTGATCGTTGCTCGTGAATTTTTGGTGGATGATTGTTGATTGAATGCTCATGGATGTCTCTTGGTGCTTGATGATTTCTCATGGATGGTGAATCTACTCAAGAAAAGACAAGATGATGATATCTCTTTGGTGACTTGTTATTGAAGATGCATATAGAAAAACACTCATAATATACCATGCACAGTCGACTTAGTATGAACACAAGCCTCCAAATCTCATGAGATGAAGAAAGCATGTTTGTACACCATAGTTTCCCAATTCAGAGTGAGTAAGGTTCTTGTTGAAGTTGATTTTTGACTTGAAGAATCGAAGATGATTGTTGACTCGAAGAAAAGTGGAAGGGATGGCATCAAAGAGTTCAAGAGACATAATTACATGACACTAGTATTGTTTAAATAAACATAGATGCCATACTGAGTAAGAATTTTGATGGCCATGATTGCTTGCACACACTATTTTCTTCTGGCCCCGCTGGATACTATGGTCATCTAGCATAAATTATTGGAGTTTGGAAGCATACATTGTCGGGAGAAGGCCTAATCGACATGTCCATTTGCCTTTGGTTGGGCCTGTGTCCAAGCAATTTTCACACACTCATCTTCAAGTGGACTCTCTCTCTCTCTACAATCCACAATGTGATAAATGGATTGTGTTCGATGTGTTGTTAAATTTCATCACAAAGAAGAAGACACAAATAACGTCAACACCTTGTTTTCATTGAGGGACCTTTGGGCGGTGTCGAAAAATCGTGAATGACTACAACATGTATTAATAAGAATTAATACAAGGTTATGGGTAAGCAAGAAAAGACTAAAAATAGGGAAAGAGGATGTAAAAATGATGACAATTCCATGGCCCAACATCTCCCCCAAACCAAATATGTTACATGTCCTCATGAAATCCAATGCTAAGCTATAAGGACCCATTTGAATGTTGCTTCCTATTTTCAATGCATAATAACCAAAGCCAGTTGTTGATACCTCTTGAATTACCCAACTGATGATTTTGATAGAAGACGACACTTATTTCCCAATAGCACCTTGAAACCACTTCAAACAATGGCTTGAAAAGTAGTCTGCAATTGATTTCAAGCAATTATGGTGGAGTTGCAACAATTTTTATAGAAGTTGTTATAGTGAAGCAACAACAATGTTGTAGCTGCTATAGTGGAGTAACAACAATGTTGTAGTTTCTATAGTGGAGTAACAACATATTTGAAAATTTGAATTTTTTGTGCAAACAGTGGTCCATATTGTTGATATTTTTGGTGAGTGTGTTCATCATAATTCAATGCCTTTGTCTACCATAAATCACAACAACCAAGTTAACATATATTAAGATATAAACAAATAAGTTACTACAGTAGTTGCAACAAGTGTTGTAGGAGTAGAAGCAAACTTTTTAAACCAATTTCTGACAAAATGAAAACTAGTTTCTATGAAATTTTGCAATCATTTTTGTCCTATTTTATTTCTTCTCCTCACAAAAAATCATGACCATCTGATGCATATATCTCAAGATATAAACAATCAATTTATGCATGGTAACAACAACAATGTTATAACATGAGTAACAAAAATAGTGTTATAACAAGAGTAACAACAACACTATTATGACAGGAGTAACAATATTAAATGACATGGTGATATTTTGTGACATGTTGTTGGTTCTTGTGTAACCGCACCAAGACATCCTATTCTTGGTTATTGTGTAAAAGTAATAGGGTTTTCTGTGTCATTAATGTTGAAAACTATTGTTTTCCATCGAAAAATGAAAATCGTTGTCATACATACCCACACTCAAGGATGGAGACATACTTTTATAGATGAATGGATTCTATAGAAAATTACTCTATTGTAGGTTCTTATGGGGCAACCTATTCCTCTCTAGGTGATGATTTTTCCTCTCCAAACTGAAAACTTTTCTATTAAATGGAAGGCTAAGAAAACAATTTTGTTCCAAGTAAGAAATGTACAGCAGTCCACCACCCCAAATTGAATATGTTGCATTTCCTCATGAAACAAAAAGCATGCTTCTCAAAACCATGTTTTAATGCAGTGTGCCTACAAATGCTCACGAAAGAAGTAAGAGATATAGGGTATTGGTAAATGTTGGTTGTCCCTTTCAACTACTTATTTTACGTTTTTGGTTCTTGTGGAAACAAAAAATCCTTCTTTTCCCTTACTGTTGATTTTTGTGTGGAAGCAGCAAGGGATTCTATTGTTGGTTCTTATAGAGCAACAATAGGGTAGCTCGTTACTCCTTCTCATGCATGGATGTTAGAGTGTATTTGAACAATAATAGTGAGATAATGTTATGGAATGTAAGTGATGGTGATGCCTCCCCCTCCAGACTGAGGATATTTCCCACCCCTGAGAAATGGAAAAATATGAGGAAGTATGGCCGAGAGACCTTAGTGATTTTCCAAATACAAATCCATAGAATCCAATGAAATGACAGAGACCTAAGTGATTTTCCAAATACAAATCCATAGAATCCAATGAATCATGATTAAAGAAAAAAGAAATAAGCATTCATGTACATACCTATGAAGTCCATAATGTTTGTAGAAACATATTGATATGATATGGTCTAGAATGATGTATAAAATTTGCAAGGAAGAGTTGTGTGGAGCTTAGAACATGTAGCACAGTGTAGATCCAGAACAAACTTCTAATGTAGTAATGAATCTTGGAAATTTTTATTTATCTTGGATATCATTATTCATAGAGAAACATGTGTATGATATCCTAAGATAGTCCATAAGAAAGATTGTGTATGTTGGAACTTTGGAGCACAATATGAGTTGTATACTGAGATATGAAACAACCTTTTGATGGAGCACGAAACTTGGGAATCTTTATTCAGAGAGAAATTGGAACTTGAAAGTGAAATTTAATTTTTTTATTTGCAAACATTGTCCTCCAACAAGCTAGTTTTCAAACAAAATATGTCTAATTGTGCCCAAAGGATTTTCACAATCAGAAATTTTTATTCTGGAGGAATGCCCATCAACAAGTTTTTTTTCAAGCATTCCAAGGTCTGATGGTGCATGAGACAAGTTTTCACGATCAAATTTATTGAGGAATAGAATGAGATAACAAGGTGACTCAACATTTTAAGTGAGTCGAGTCACTTTAGTGCATGGACTAGGGATGGTGAATTAGGAAGTATAAAGTGATGGTGTTGAAGCTATGGCTTGATAGTAGTGGAAAAGTTTAATCTTCAAGGAAAACCACATAAACAAGTAATGATATTCAACATGAAATTATTCTAAACTAGGAAGGAGGAAATGCATAAGCATACCATGGTACGGATGAATGAACACAACAAATATTGGGTCTTGTGAAAGGCTTGATTTGCAGCAAGGATGTGGGAAATGTGATGATGGATATTGATTCTAGTTATTGGCATTATCTTTATCCTCAAAACAATTCTCCATTTGTCTTGTTCTTCGATCCATCTACAACTTCTATGAAAAATTTGGGGCAACAGTATAGCAATAAGGCAAGGGTAGGAACATCATGTAGTAGTATTGTAATAACAACATGTAGCAACATTGTAACAACATCATGTAGGTAGAGGAATTGTAACAACATCATTATAAAAAATGATAGGGCTATAAATGGATATGAAGGATGTCTGGAGATGCCCCTTTTTTGTATGAAATTTTGTCTTCAAGAATCACTCGTGCATGAATTGACTCCCTTAGTCTTCCCATGACCTACAATAAAGAATGAGATCGTGGAGAAAGAGAGGTTATTGGTTTATATTCATCCAAGAAATACAAAAACAAATGACAAATAATGCTCATAAAACAAATCTGAGGTAGAATAAGCAAAGCAAAATTCACGTTTTTACCTGTTGAGGAGTGTTGGCCAACTAGACTACCCAATGGTATTTTGTTGATAAAATATTCTTTCAAGGCCCGATAGGAGTCATTAAAACCCCATATGAGAGTAAATTCATATAGATATATCCAATAGAAATAGGTTTTAAAAATTCCATAAGGTGTTATGCCAAATTTGCTTAAGAACAACCTGCAAGATAAAGTTGTTTTCGAATTTCTGCCTAGACCGACAATTACTATTTTGAATATAACCTTTTCATTTGATGACGTATAAACATGATTCCAATTGGATATGAAATACCACTCATGTTTGTATCCCTAGTAGGAACAATTTTTGAAGATAATAAGAATTGATGGTCAAGTATGTCATTGAATAACTTATGAAGCAAAGCTTCAGGGGTGCAAATTTAAGACATGCAATTAGTATTTTAGGCATAACTTTCTCATACAATATCAAAATTAAGTGATTTAAATTTAATTATAAACTATATTCACAAGATAATATACCTTAGGAACAAATTTGAAAGATATATCCATCAAGCCACCCGAAAACGAATTGTCCGAGCTCTGTCCCTGAATTTTCTGTTTGACACCTAGTGTGTATTTTGGCCACAATTTATTCGTTTGATATCCAAATTGAAAAATTTAAGATAGTTTAGGAGTTGGATTTCAAGGACCACTTTGGATATAAATATGTTTTAAAAATTATCCCATATGGTCCCCTAAAACAAGAATGTCCCAACTCTGGTTTTTGTAAGGTCAATGATCCAATTGCCACAAAAAGTCCATTCAAGAAGCTATTTATTCCAAATGTTGATCTAGGTATGAGTGATTATTTTAGCAATGTAATCCTTAATGTAATACACACTCACATCAACAATTGTAAATACTCAGACTTTGCATTATTATTTATATAAGATTTGTAGCAAATGAGAAAAGTATACACCCAAAACCAAGAGAAAAGGGAGATCAAGTATTTAGTTCAAAAATGTGGTAATGAGAGTGATAAAATGAGATCCTAACATAACCACCATGGGAATTGGAGAGAATCCACAGAGTGTTTCATTATCCATGAAATAAACTCCATATTTTGTTTATGAAATTGGGATTCTAGTATGATGAGGGCTGTGAAAATTTGAATGACAACTACAACCATCATCAAGTTATTGACCAATAATGTACTTTTCATCATGCTTAAGACCAAAGAGACCATGTATGGGTAGAAGAAACCAAGGATGAAAAAACAAATTATGATGGAAATAATGGAAATTAACTATACATTATCATCAAGCTTAAAGGCTTCTACTTTACCTTGCACTTTATTCAGTAAAATTCTCATTCACCAATGCCTTCTTCCTCTTGCCAACTTCCTCAAGAATACAAATCAAGGCTTTGGAATTTAATCTGATTGGTATTCATGATAACAAGAGTAGTTATCATTGGCTGAGTTGGATTATTGGATTGTTATCTTCTCCCGTTTTCCATTGTACCACTTGATCAATATTTTTGGTGCATCCATCGTTGTCCCAACTGGTGTAACAAAAAAAAAAAATAGTGGCATGAATCAACTATACTTGGAGTTGTGGCAATATTCAATCATTGGTGTTGCAACAACATTAGACCGCTAGTGTTGTAGCATCACAACCAGTGTTGCAGCAATGCATCCAATATTGCAACAGACGTGGTAGAACCTGTAACCTACTTTAACCTACTTGTCGACTTGAAAAAAATATTAGTATGGTGACCGAAACTTACGCCACCAAATGTTTTTTGGAGTTCTTTCCCCTTATTCTACAATCCTAAAAAGAAACACACCCCACAAGTTGAAAGGAAACACGTGCTAAAAAACATTCTAAATGCACACTTATCAAAACAACAAAAACAAACAAAATCGATACTAGAAAGAATGCTACACCATTGAAAGTTCCCCGCCAATGGCAGTAAAAATGTTGGGTCTTTTAATCACCTTCTTAATTTCTCAAGAAGATAGTTAGAAAGACTATGCATTTAATTATAAATTCAAGGCTTCTAAGGAACTTGTGAACTGTCATGCAATGTATACGTAGGAACAACTATTGTTTCTATGTGTTGTATTCATAGTATCAATGATTACATTTTTTGTCAGAGTATAGACAATTCTCAAGCTTTGGCAAGGCTCTATAGAAATCCACACTTTCAGGAATTGAAAGCACACTTTTGCTTAAAATTAAATACCACACTTGCAGGAATTCAAAACCCACTTTTTCATAAAAGTAAATATCACATTTGCAGAAAAGTAAATGTCACACTTGTAGGAAAGGAAATCACACCTGTAGGAAAGGAAATGTCACACTTGGAGGAAAATAAATCACACTTGCATGAAAGGAAATCACACTTGCTGAAAATAAATCACACACGCTGAAGAGGAATTTATTAACTACTTGTTGGAAAATAAATTAATTAAGTCCTCAAAATCATAGTCTAATCCTTGCCAAGATTATCCATGTCATTACCCAAATCAACAAATATAGTCATGCGTTAATCACGGTTATTCAATGGCATAAAGGAATGTAACTCAATCTAAAATGCATTTATTAGAAACAAATGAATAAATGAAATCCAAAATGTGTACTTAATTTCATAAATATATATAAACACAATCTCACAGGAGTAATCTAATTACATGAACAAATTGAATCAAGAAACTAGTTACAAAATTAAATTAAATAAATCCTACATGAATTCATAATGAAATTACACAATAAGAAGTAAAAGAAACCATCTAAGCTATATGACACTCTATTCTATTGGAGTGGGCCCTGCCTCCATAAAACACAGTGTTGATATTATTCTATATCAACATAAATTAATTAAGCTAATAAAAAAACTCTATCTATAAAGGAAATAAATCAAATGAATAAATTAAATCACACACTACGGAAATTATAAAACTACAAATAAAATAAAAAATCTTTGAATTATTCCATTGTCATTCAGACATTGCTCTAAGAGTCCTCTCCAAACAATGGAGAAAGTGCTCTCCTTTGTACATAAATTTAATGGGAACTAGAAATAACAAATATCTAAATAAACCCACTTATGGATTTAAAAAATCCATAATGGTTACAACAATTTCCTAAATAACAAATTGTTTCCATGATCCTTGCTAACAATTAGCAATTAATAAATAAATTCCAAGATATTTTGCTAACAATTACCAAATAATGAATAACTCCAAGATATTTTGTTAACAATTATCAAATAATAAATAACTCGAAGATCTTTTTCTCGAGAATTCCAAGATTCTTGGTTAGCACTCAAAATAATCTTGTTAATGATTCCAAGATTCTTTCCATATCCAAAATGGTTGTTGATGGTCCAAATCCATGGCAGGTCTTGATGGTTGAAGTTGTATTTTCATGGATTTGCAAATCCATACACAGAGTTTCGACAATGTTGTTACAGTGTGTAACAACAAACATGAGTAACAACAAATCGTAAAAACTTAATTTCTCAAAACGTATGATCTGGGTTGTTGATATGTTTTGAGGATAAGCATATTTCGACTCAATAAAACCTCGTACAAGAAATTTCAAGTACCTACATTGTGAATCTTGAGTTGTAGTAGTAAAAATAGTGACAATGTTGGAGTAACAATAGTGACAATTGGTTCTACAACAATCACAAACTAAACCATTTTTCAAAGATAAATGCAAGATATTTTATTTCTCCAATATTTCATCATAATTCATATGAAATACTAAAGAAATTCAATGGAAAACACCTTAATTCTAAATCCCACATATAATCATTAAAATGGATTAATAAGCATTAATACAAGGTTATAGGTAAGTAAGAAATGATTAAAAATTGGGAAAGAGGATGTAAACAAAATGACAATTCCATGGCCCAACAACTATCATGGGAGTAAGCTCCATACCAAAGATGGAGGTGCCAATGTATAAAGACAATTTGAATATGGACAAATTGATGGACTGGATTAGTACCATGGATAATTATTTCGAGTATGAAAATGTAGCAGATGAGAAGAAGGTAAAGTTTGTTGTGACAAGAAAGAAATGACATGCATTGCTCTGGTGGGATGGAGTAGAAGCTGGGAGGAAAAAAAAAGACAAGACAAGAATCAAAAGTTGGGACAGAATGGTAGGAAATTTGAAAGGTAAGTTCATGCCCAGATATTATCAGCTTTATCTTTTTAGACAAATGCAAAATATAAAGCAGAAAGGTATGTCAGTTAAAGAGTACATTGAAGAGTTTTATAAATAAATATTAGAGTTGTTGACAGAGAAGCAAACCTAGAAAAAGTTGCTAGATATCTTAATGGACTAAGATATGAGATTCATAATGAAATTGGAATTTTATCTCCAAGAACTGTTGAGGAGGCTATCATTTGTCTCTCAAGGTAGAGGAAAAGTTGGCGAGGAAACAAAGTCAAAGAGGAATATGTCAGAGTCCAACACGAGGTATAGGACAAAAAAGTGGTAGAGGAAGGATTCCAAATCAAAATGAAGAAGCCAATAGTTCACACTGTTAGTACTAGAGGTCACCCCTAGATTGCAGCAGGGGTAATCCCAGTACCCATGAGTGTTTAGGTGGATGTTGGCTTAAATGGGTGGTGGTCAATGGACAAAACTCAACACTAGAATGATGTTACAACAAAGAACCAAACAAGAAATGCACAGGGAAGTGAGGGCCACATTAACTTCAGTCAGTGGGTTGAGTTTAAAGTCAAGCAGAGGGAAGACTTGGTGAGAAAACAAGAACAAACTTGTTATGGGCATTCGACCTTCCAGCATCTTGAAGAAGACAAACTCAGGCTCGATGATGCTTTCGAGCCCAGGTTTCAGACACTGAAATGTGCCCAAATGACACAGCTCCAATAGAACGATGATCAAACCTCCATCATCATGCAGCTACAACAACTCAACTGGATCTTCCAATTCTGAGCTATTTAGTACGAGAAGGAAAAAGACAACATAATAAACTGATTAAAACTGATCATGATACTGCTATTATCAAACCTCCATCATAACAGCATAACAATCCTCAACTGGATCCTCCAATTTCGAGTGTTTTTACACAGGATTTACAGAGATGTGAAAGGAAACTGACTTCTATTAACTGAAAGTCTCAAATCGAAATACATAACCAAACACAGCTCTGGTGTTAAAAAATATTACAAAATAGGAGCTCTGCTCAACCAAAGACCCTTTACGAAACAACAAACTCCCTACATATACTCAAAAAAATTCGTAAACAACATCAGAGGCATGCTTGATCTTCCATGGCGTTATTTCGTCTCATTCAGACTGCACCTACAGTCTCCTATGCACACACCTTCCTCTGTCAGACGCGATCTTGACTTTCCCAGTCCCTCTGAGCTCTGCTCTGTCAAACTATGCACACGATCTCAGACTGTCTGATTTGACTTCTCATCTTCATGGTCAGGCCGTTCTGAATTCCTCATTCATGGGGGGGGATGATGTTCCAGCTACCTTCCCCACTTCGTAACTACTACATTGGAATCAGAATGGCCTGGGTCAAACTTGACACCTAGGAGACTTGGCGGCCTTTCCTTCATTGCCTGTGCCTTGTTGGATGCTTGCCAGAGGCTAGGTAGTCGAACGTGGATGAGAATTTGGCGAGGCGATGGTGCGATTACCGGACAAAAGGTGCCCATATGGAGGGGGCATGAAGGTTGGATCAGCGAGTGTTGAGATGATGTGGTGCGAGAAGGTGACGAGGAAACCATAGGGTGAAGGGTTAGGGAGTGGGGACACGACACAGGTGGATGACAGATGGAGGGAGGCGAGAGGAGGAGGTGAGAAGGGGGAGGACACATGGCAGGAGGTAAGAGGATGAGATACGAGGGGAAAATTTGAGTGGAGAACAGGTGTGAAGGAGTGAAAGGTGACGAGAAGCGGGAGATGGGACAAGCAGAGGAGGGAGAATGAGTGGGAGACAGGTGGCGGCCGGTGCGAGGGAGGTAAGCAGAGGTAGTAAGCGGTTTACTCAAAGGGCG
>SNQJ01S0149169.1:23461-37304 GCA_010110895.2 Picea sitchensis
CGTAGATCTGAGAACGCAGATCTCAGCCGACAGATCTATGCACTCCTTAGCATGATGTGCCTGGACATAAAACTTAGGATAAGTGGGTTTTAGCCCGCTTCTTGTCATTCTTTTTTCATGGTGTCCATTCTAAAGGGAAAACACCCCCTTCTGGCCCGGATCCTGCACCGCATGTCTTTCAAGTTTGTACAGCTGAGATTGATCCATCAGTCTCTGGGATTTTTCCTTTCGAGGATTTCCACATCGTTGTCTTCAGGATCCCCGATCCCCGAAACCGTGAAGTGATTCAATCGACTTCCACCTGTCCCCACTGGATCGGATGGTTCCCACAAATCTTGGATTTCGAGACTTCGACATTTCGACAATCATCACATCGGGACTTCGACAACTTTGGGCTTCAGCATTTCAACACTCGAGGTTTCACGTTTTGTGTGTCCTGATGACTCTGCTTTCTCATTTCCCGACTCACGAAATCGCGAAAGGATGACCCAACGGTCCATATCTCTCCTGTGATCAGCGGCTGTGATCCTTTCACGATTTCGCATTTCACGAGATCTGATGATTTGTTCCTTGACCGCTCCAATTTGTGAAATCACGAAATGCTTAATCATGTGTCGCGCGTCTTGCTGAGAAGGACGGCTCATATTATTTTGCGATTTCTCAATCAAAAATTTCCGAAGTTGCACTCTCCATGGTCCCAAAACGTGCATGCCTAAGCAGAACGCGCCCTGACCTTGGTTGAAACACATTTGTGGGGTTTGTTAAGCCCCTTTTCTTTGCAATTGGTCATCCAAGAGCCGAAACTAAAGGGAAAACACTCCCCTGCAAGAATATGTGCTAACATACACCAGCAAGAACAATCATCAAGAGGTGGTGATTTTAGAGGAAGAAGAAATTATCAAAGAGGTAGGGGTTCTCTTCTTAGATGTTATAGATGTAATAAATTTGGGCACAGATCTTATGAGTGTAAAGAAAGCACTTCCACTAGAAGAGGAAGTACAAATCTTTTGTAGGTTGAGGACGAAAGTGTGAAGTCAATTGTGCATGAGAATGCACCAGAGGTTGGGGAGTCTTTGTTGATGATGAGACTTTTGTTGAAGCCAATCAAGGATATCAAAGAACCTACACAGAGGAAGACACTCTTCAGAACTGTATGGAAATCCAAAGGTAAATGGTGTAAATTCATTATTGATAGTGGCAGTACTGATAATTTGGTATCTACATAAATGGTTGAAAATTTGGGTTTAAAGAAGACAATGCAGCCTATTCCATACAAAGTTTCATGGTTGCAAAAGGGACATCAGTTGTTGGTCAATAAGCAATGTGAAGTGGAGTTTCAGAATGGAAGCTACAAGGACAAGGAACTTTGTGACATTATCCCTATGGATGTGTGTCATATTTTGTTAGGTATAACTTAGCAGTATGACAGGAAGAAAACACATGATGGAAGGAGAAACATATACACTTTTGAGGAGGATGGAGAGAAACATACACTCTTACCATTAAAATATGAAGGAGGAGTTGAAGAATTCATCCCTAAGGTACTGGTAATCAGTGGAAAACAATTTATGCAAGAAATTAAAAATGGTGAGGTACATTTTTCTTTAGTTGGTAAGCCCAAGGTAATTATTACAAACACAAGTTTAAATGATTTTCCTTAAGAAGTTCAAAATTTTTTGGATGAGTTTGATGATATTGTGGTTGAATAATTACCAAGTGAGTTTCCTTCAATAAGAAGCATAAATCATCACATAGATTTGATTCCAGGGACTAATATTCCTAATAAGGAAGCATATCGAATGACTCCAAAGGAGAATGAGGAGATAAAAAATTATGTATAAGAGTTGGTAGATAAGGGCCTGATTAGGGAAAGTTTAAGTCCATATGTTGTTCCTATAGTGTTAAGTCCAAATAAATATGAAGCATGGAGAATGACCATAGATTCCAGATCCATAAACACAATCACAATCACAATCATGTACATATTTCCATTACCCCATATTGATGATTTGATGGATTGTTTGAATGGTGTTGAATATTTTTCAAAATTAGATTTGAAGAGTGGGTATCATTAGATAAGAATCAGAGGAGGCGATGAATGGAAAACAACTTTTAAAACAAATGATGGGTTATATGAATGGCTAGTAATTCCTTTTGAACTCACAAATGCTCCTAGCACTTTTATGAGGTTGATAAATGAAGTGCTTAAATAATTTATTGGCAAATTTTTCATAGTTTACCTAGATTATATCCTAGTCTATAATCAATCTAGAAAATATCATTTGAGACACCTCGGATTGGTTTTGAATAAATTGCAAAAAGAAAAGACATTAATCAATCTAAAAAAGTGCAGTTTTGTGAAGACAGAGTTAGTGTATTTGGGTTTTGTGATATCGATAGATGTATTTAAGATGGATCAAGAGAATATTGAGGCTATATAAAATTGTCCTACCACAAGGAACATTTTTTAGGTGAGAAGATTTCATGATTTGGTAAGTTTTTATAGAAAATGTATTAAAACATTTAGTGGAATATGTGCTCCAATTGTGGAGACAATTAAAGGAAGAATACAACCATTTAAGTGGACATAAGTAGTTGATAAGAGTTTTATATTATTAAAGAATAAAATTACAAACAAACCAATTTTAGCATTGTCAAAATTTAATAAACTCTTTCAGGTTGAATGTGATGCAAGTGGGATAGATACAAGCATTGTTCTAAGTCAAGAAGGAAAACCTATTGCTTACTTTAGTGAAAAATTAAATGAGGAAAAATAGAAATATTTGTTGGGTTGTTATATTCGTTGCAGTGAAAGTCAAGTCGAGGTGAATTGACACTGACAGTCGAAGTCGAGGTGGATCGAAAGTAGGTATAATTCGAGGTAGATCGACAACAAGTTGAAGGTCGAGGAAGTCGATTGGGTAAAGTCAAAGTCAAATATATCGATGGAAAGTCAACCGAAAAGAGGTCGAAGTGCGAGTGTGAGACGACTGAATAGAGACTGAATGACGGCTAACTGGTAGTCGACTGTGACAGAATATCGTGATTTGTAGCCAATGATATGCATAGATCTGTAACCATTTTTGGGCGCCAATCTTTAGGGGTTTTCCTGTTGTAAATCTTATATATAGGCATGTTGTAAGGACGTAAAGGTTTTTGTTGTAGGTAATCATAGAATACAATTGTTCAGGTTAATGCATGTGTAAGTGTAGGTTGTTGGTCATGCATATGTAAGTCGAATTGGCTACAAGGTTGTTCTTGCATGTGAAAGAAGGTATGACATCGATCGTGTTTTAGGTGTGGACCAAGGTTATAAATGTAACCTTTTATTTCGAATGAATAAGACAACAAGAGAGAAGAATGCTCAAAGGAATGTTGGTTTTCCCGGTTAAGGGTTTCCAGGGTAAAATCTCGGTGTACTGTGTGATTTCTTGTGTCATTTTATTTCTTGATTAAATTCTTCTTCTCTTTTGCTAGGATTAGTGTGGAAATGTCCTTCATTTCCTGACATGTGGTATCAAATCTTAGGTCTTCCCTAACAAGTGAGTTATCATAGCGGTGTAATGCTTTGGCGAGTATATCATATCTTGATTTGCAAATCTTGAATATGAGAACTAAAACCTAGGTATAGTAAGAGTCATAAGTCATAAATTGTTTTAAGGATCACGGTAAAGAATGGCGAGTAGTTCCAGAACAGAGATAGAACAATTCAATGGTCAAAGTTTTGATCTTTGGAAGCTTAAAATGGAAGATATTCTTGTAGATCAAGAAAAATGGACAATGGTCTGTCTAGGTACCCATCCGACAGGCATGTCAACAAAAGAATGGGAGAAACTCGAAAGGAAAGAAATAAGTATGATACGACTTTGTCTTGTAGATTCATTGTTGTTGAATGTCTTGGGTGAAGATTAGACCAAGAAACTGTGGGACAAGATGGGAAGCTTATACCAGTCGAAATATTTGGTAAATGAGTTGTTTCTCAGAAAGAAACTATATCTTCTGAGGATGAGTGATGGAATTTCAACGACTGAGCATTTAAATGCATTTAACACTGTGTTAATCTAGTTGTCATTTGTGGATATAAATATCACTTATGAGGAGAAATGTATCATCCTATTATGTTCTTTTCTAGAGTCATGGGATAGCTTAGTCGTGGCTATTGTATCTTCTCTGTTTTTGGAAGAAGTGAGAAGGAAGAACATCAAATTATCGACCAAAGATGCTCTGGTAGTGAGAGGTTGAACGATAGAAAGAGATAAAGGAAGATTGTCTAGTAGAAATTTCAAGTCGAAGGGTAGATATAAATCCCAGGTTCAGTCGACACGAAGATGCTAGAAATGTGGTAAAGATGAGAATTACAAAAAGGAATCTAAGTCGAAGGATACAGAAGGAAATGTTGGATCTGACGAAAATAAGTCGATTGAGAGAAAGATGACATCAGAAAAGGGAGGTGATGTGTACCTGGCATCGACCACTACACAATTGGATCAAGATTTTTGGTTGATCGACTCAGGAGAATCCTATCATATGACACCACATAAATAATAGTTCTGTGAATATGAACAATATGATGGGGGTGATGTGTTATTGGGGGATGACTCAAAAACCAGAATTGTCGGACGGGGAGGAGTCTGACTAACACTTTAGGATGGGAGGAAAAGAACTCTTCCATGTGTGATACACATTCCAGGTTTGGAAAGAAACCTTATATATGTCAGTAAAATGAGTGATGCAGGTGTGCATACTTTGTTTCAGAAGGATTCATGCAATATGGTCAGAGGTGTGATGGTCTTAATGAAAGGAGTTTGGATTGGTGCCATGTACAATATGTTATGGAATTTCAACTCGGTTGGATGAAACAACATCATTGGTCCTAAAATTGACTCGATTGTGACTCGATGCGACTCAATGTTGATACAACTCGACTCGACTCGAGCCAAGTCGGTTCAAACCGAATCAACATGACATGATGAAATCAACCCGGCCAGGTTACGGCATGAGAGGACGAGACACATTGGAGTAAAATGGATTTGAGATATGCAAAGAAAATGTATGGCCGAAGGTTTTCCTGAATGTGGTTTAGAAGTCGAATTTTGTGAAAATTTCTTATATGGGAAACAAAGTTGGGTGAGGTTCACATATGGAGAGACAAGGGCAAATGAGATTCTAGAATTGGTGCATAGTGATGTGTTTGGCTCAGTTACAGTGCCTTCACTTGGTGGATCCCTATATTATGTCTTCTTCATAGACGATTTTTCTAGGAAGACATGGATATATTTCCCGAGGAAGAAATCATAGGTTTTCGAGAGATTTAAGGAGTTTAAAGGTCTTGTGGGAAACCAAACAGAGAATAATATTACAGTGCTAAGGACTAACAATGGTGGTGAATTCCGTGGAAAGGAATTTAATCAGTTCTATAAGCAGTGTGGCATAGCATGCCAAAATACCACACCATATACCCCACAACAAAATGGATTTTCTGAGAGAAAGAACAAAATGTTGATGGATAAGGCAAGGAGCATGCTTAGTGATATTGGGCTCGCACAAGAATTCTGGGTGGAGGCAGTCGAGACTACGAGATATCTGGTGAATATGTCTCCTTCATCAGTGCTAGTCAACAAAACTCTAAATGAGGTATGATAGGGTAAGAATCCTTTGGTGGCACATCTCAAAGTGTTTGGTTGTGATGCATTTGTGCATGTTCACAAGGAAAAGAGGAGCAAGATGGAAAATAAGGAAGTCAAATGCATTTTCATCGGATACAAGGAAGGTATGAAAGGATATAAGATATCTGATCCTGCATCAAGGAGAATAATGTATAGTCGATATGTGGTCTTTAGAGAAGTCGAAGCTAAATCCGAGCCTGGGGAAGTTTGTTTAGACCGAGAACAATCCTGATACGGTGCAGTTTGAACTAAGGAACGAAGAATATGATTCAGATGAGTCGAATGAATCTGAGGAAGAGGTGAAACAATTGAATCCAGTGGTAAGGAGGTCAGAAAGAGTAATAAAACTAGTTGAAAGGTATAGTCCACCCGACTTTCATTCCACATTCATGCTAACTACCATCGACGATGAGCCCAAGTCAGCCAGTGAGGCAGTTAACTCCACAGAGGGTAAACTCTGGAAGGACGCCATGGTCAAAGAGATGGAATCCTTGTGTAAGAATGAGACATGGGATTTAGTCAAGTTACCAAGTGGAAGGAATCCCATTGGTATAAAGTGGGTTTTCAAGAAGAATATGAATGCACAGGACAAGTCGAGAAGTTCAAATATCGATTGGTGGTGAAAGGTTATTCCCAAGTCAAGGGAGTCGAATTCAGTGAGATTTTTATTCCATTACAGTACTAATGTCTCTGGATGTAGCATTCGATATATAGATAGAAAATATGGATGTGAAGACAAAGTTCCTACATGGGGACCTGGAATAAGAAATCTACATTAAACAACTTGAAGGATTTGTAGTAAAGGAAAAGCAAGAGTTGGTGTACAAACTCAAAAGATCCCTTTATGGTCTAAAGCAATCACCAAGGATGTGGTACCAAAAGTTTGACACATACATCCTTAGTTTGGGATTTGTGAGAAGCAAAGTTGATCACTGCATATATTCCAAGGAAGAAGATGGGTGTTTCATATATATAGCTTTGTATGTCAATGACGTGTTGTTGATTGGAAAAAGCATGGACACAATAAAGGAGGTGAAGAAGCATCTATCCTCCAAGTTTGAAATGAAGGATTTCGGTACAGCTAACTTCATTCTAGGAGTGGAGATTAAGAGAGATCGAGCCACTAGAAAGCTCTTGTTGAATTAGATGAAGCATATTGAAATAGTTATAAAACAATTCAACATGTAGGATTGAAAACCGGTCAAGGTGTTAATTCCAGTGGGAGAAAGGCTTACTGCTGAAAAGCGTCCAAAGACACAGGAAGAGATAGAGGACATGGAACTTGTTCTCTATGCAAGTGTGGTTGGTAGTCTTATGTATGTGATGGTATGCACTCCACCAAACATTTCCCATGTAGTGGGAGTGTTGAGAAGGTACATGTCGACACCTGGAAAGGAGCATTGGACAATTGTTAAGAGAGTATTCATGTATTTGTGTGGCACAAAGCACTATGTTATTCTACCAAGGAAAGCCTGGAGGTGACAGTGGTAAATTGGATGTACATGTCTTTGTCGAAGCTGACTGGGCTGGAGATCTGGATTGATGGAGATAGACCAACATATATTTCTTAAAGATGTTCAATGGAGCAATAAGTTAGATGAGAAAGCGATGGGTGTTCGTAGACTTGTCAAAAACAAAAGATAAATACATGGCGGCCACTCATGGAAGAAAATGAGTGATATGGATTCAAAGGTTGTGTTCAGGAATTGGGTTTGAGCATAGATCTATGAAGGTAAGTTGTGATAGTCAAAGCGCAATATTTCTAGCAAAGAACCTTGCTTATCATTCAAATACTAATCACATTGGTGTACAATACCATTTCGTAAGAGATAGTGGAAAGTAACAAGGTGCTACTAGAGAAAGTAGACACGTTGGAAAACATAGCAGACTCGTTGACCAAGTCTGTCAGTGTTGTGAAGCTCTCTTGATGCATAGAGGCAATGGGAATTGTTTCCCTGGGTCTATGAGAAAAAGTTCAGGAATCTCATGTTTCATCAAAGAAGACAACAAGTGGGAGAGTGTTGGGTTGTTATATTCTTTGTAGTGAAATTCAAGTCGAGGTGAATAGACACTGATGGTCGAAGTTGAGGTGGATTGACAACAAGTCGAAGTCAAGGTAGATCGATAGAAATTCGAAGGTCAAGGAATTCGATCGGGTAAAGTCAAATTCAAAGATATCGATGGTAAGTAAACCTACAAGAGGTTGAAGTGCATGCGTGAGACGACTGACTAGAGACCGAGTGAAGGTTGACTGGTAAACCCGACTTGGAATCGACTGTAACAAAATACGAGGATTTATAGGATTTTCAGCCAATGATATGCATGGATCTGTAACCGTTTTTGGGTGCTAATATTTAGGGGTTTTCCTGTTGTAAATACTATAAAGAGGCGTTTTGTAAGGCCGTAAAGGTTGTTGTTGTAGGTGATCATAGAATACACTTTTGCAGGTTAATGCATGTGTAGGTGTAGGTTGTTGGTCATGCATATGTAATCTAAATTGGCTATAGGGTTGTTATTTATTGTGCAAGAAGGTATGATGTCGATTGTGTCTTAGGTGTGGACCAAGGTTAGACATGTAACCTTTTATTTTGAATGAATAATACAACAAGAGAGAAGAACACTCAAAGGAATGTTTGTTTTTCCGGTTAAGGGTTTCTAGGGTAAAATATCGGTGTATTGTGTGATTGCTTGTGTCATTCTCTTTCTTGATTAAATTCTTCTACTCTTCTGCTAGGATTAGTGTGGAAATATCTTGCATTTCTTGACAATATTCTTCATATGATAAATAATATTTTCCATTATTCAAGCACCAAATAAATGGAGACATTACCTCATGCCTAAGGAATTTGTTCTTTATATTGATAACCATGCCTTACAATTTATCAATAGTCAAAGAAAATTAAGTTAGAGGCATGCTAAGTGGGTTGATTTTTTGTAAAAAAATTCCTTTGTTATCAGACATATAAGTGGACAATCAAATAAAGTAGCAGATGCATTAAGTAGACTCAATTTAATTTTGCATGAATTTCAAGTGAATGTCTTAGGATTTGATGATTTGAAATAGATGTATAAGGATGATGCAGATTTTAATGATGCTTATGCAACCTGTGAGAATCCAGTAAGCATAGACATAAGTCCATGGTTGGATTATTTGATACAAGAGGGATTACTATTCAAGGGAAACAAATTATGTATTCCAAGATGCTCAATGAGAGATAATCTATTGAAGGAAAATCATAGTGAAGGATTAGAAGGAAATTTTGGACAAGACAAAACATTTTCTCAGTTAAGTGCATTTTATTTTTGGCACGGTATGCAAGATAATGTTAAAATATTTGTTGAAAGATGCAGGGTATGTTAGCATGCAAAGGGAAGGAGCCATAATGTTGGATTATATTAGCCATTTCCAATTCCAAACAGACCATGGGATTCTGTGAGTATGGAATTTGTGTTGGGATTGCCAAGAACCTAGAAAGGTAATGATTCAATTCATGTGTTTGTTGATAGATGAATAGAAGCATTTCCGAGCTAAGAGATATTATTATTATGGTAATAAGGTGTGCGGAAGGCTGGCATACATTGTTTGTGGAGTTAGCCAAAGGCATAGTAGTGAGGGGAGGCGGGAACTATCAGACTAGGGAAATGAAGACATAAACAAAGTGGAAGGTAAGGAGTGAAATGGAAACCTAACCCTAACCCTAAAACACAAGAAAGGAAATATGCCCCTTACCTGAATCTAATGCCATGTGGTGAGAAAAGATAAGTTAGGAGCTCGAACGGGATAGCTCAATGTGTTTAACCTTGGGACTCCTTTCTCAATCTCTTGTGATCGGATAATGATGACTTGACCCCATTCCATTTATATAGCCAAAAGGGTCATCCTGACAATTAATGCAGTAGGTGTGGTTGTTGAAGTCATAGGGTTGAAGGACAAGTTCTTGGATGAACATCAGAGAACTTATATGAAATTCCTCCGATGTTAATCGGGGGACTTGTTCTAAATTCCTCCAATAATATCATAAGGAAAGAAAGAAACTCCTCTAATTTGTATCAGAGGAGTTTCCTCTAACTTGAGAAATAACACTATGTATCGGAGAAGGTGGTAAGAACTCCTCCAATATGTATCGTAGGAATTAAATTCAACTCCTATGATTTGTATCGGAGGAGTTTGTATTAACTTTGTAAATTTCAAAAAGAAAGTTTTGTCTTTTAAAAACAAAGTCTTTAAGGATTTTCCAAGTAATTTATGAGTCTTCTAAGTAACTTGAGCTGGAGAGGGAGACTCACAAGGATTTATCTTGGGCTCAAAAGATGAGGGGATCCATTTTCTATGGATGTAAGAAAAATCAAACGGGAAAATGGAGGGTTGTAGTGCCTGTCACAACATTACTGTATAACTAATAGGTGGGATCCCAAAGAAGAAAGTGCAAAAATGTTGGTTTTCCAAGATTTTTCTCAGCATGACATACTTTAGTTTTGACATTTTGAAGAAACAGTTTAATCTTATATCCTATGAAAATGACTAAATTTAACAATGATTTACTTGCGAGCATGATAAATCTATAGCACCATGATAACATTGATAGAACGGTCTCTGGAAGAAGTTTGATACATGTTCAAACATATATCAAGATTAGAATACAATTTTGGAATATGTACAAGCGGCTACCACATATTGAAAACATGCAAACATTGGTTATTAAAATCCATAACAATTGAATGGTTTCAAACCATGATGATCTCATATACATATCATGCAAACAAGTCAAAGGAAAGCTACATGATTTGTAAATTTGAAAGAGGTTTTAGTTTTGTTATTTATAAGTTTGACATGGTTTGAATACTCATGTGGTTGTATATATGAGCATTGCATATACCATAATCTAGATAGAAAAGGAGGCGCATAAGTTGGGAATCATTGTAAAGTGTTTAAAATATAAATTTTATGATTGAAACACCATATTGGAAACAATACCTTCATAGAATGCATTCAACATATAACTTACACATGAGTGATAGTTGGTATTTGAAGATGATTTTACATATGATGTGGTGTCATTTGGATTGATACATTTTGCATGTGGTATACGAATGTGATGATTTAAAGGTTAAGAGTTATGTGGCAACAAGTTTAATGTTTATTTGATTTGACATGGTATAAGGATTGTGTGGCATGAATATTTTTCATATTGAATGGATTGTTGAGTTGGCATGCAATACCATGGTTTGTTTGAATGGATGATGTGATGGTTTTCCCATGCACTAAAGTTTCAAGGATGTGAAAATTTAAGCCCATAGTCCCACATGTCATTACTTCATTATTTTTTCCTTAGGTTGTGGTTATTTTTCTCTATTGATATTGAGGAAGAAGGAATTTTGAGTTCGGTCTGCTAGAACCCTCACTTTTGTTATTTTTGGTAATTGTTTCAACCTCCATCATGTTGGCATGTTTACAGGTAGAGCATGCTTGTCATTGATGACAAGAACAACAGCAATGATAACATGTTTACAGGCAGAGTGTGCTTGTCATTGATGGCAAGATCAGAGTGTGCATCAATGGTAAAACAGGAATGTAAGCTCAGGAGGATTAGTGCAAAGTCGCACGTAGTGAGTAGGTGTGCGCTACGACTGAGATTAACTCATTGCCAAATCTCAAGAGAGATAGCGTAAGGTCGAGGCCTTTGACACTTAGAAATTCTTCCAAGTCAGGAGCATGTGTAAGCTCAGGAGGAGAAGCGACAGTGATCGTTGGATCCCATTCAGAATTCTCGATGACTGTCAGATCTGAATTCAGATAGGACGAGCACATAGATGGAGGAGAGATATCAGGCGTTAGATCTAAGTGCGGGGTCTGACCGTTGTTGGATCCAGGAGAACCTGCACGTTCTTTAAAGTGCAAGGTGAAGCAGGCTTATAAAATCCCAAAAGCAGGAGGATCATCCATCTTCAGGCAGGACACGTGGTCATAGATCAACATTTCGCTGACAGAAAGGTCAAAATAAGGAAGTTCTCTAACCTTCCAACTCGCGATAAGATCTGGGCTGTCAGATCTGGAGTAATTATGAAGGACCAACAGTCGTTAGATCTGGTGAAGCTGCAAGGCGGATAAGAACAAGATTCATCCAACTCTCCAAAAATGTGAAGGAATCTTGGTCGTCCATCAAGGACAGTCGTGGATCATTGGATCTGGAGGACACATGTCGAAATATCGTCATTTTGCTGACTGGACAGTCAAAGGCACAAGGTGATCTATCATTCCAACTCATGATATGTGAAGTTGTGAAAAGATATGAGTCGTCGGATCGAGGAGAAATCTAGACCATCGATCCAAGAAGGACACATGGCGAAATCGCGATAATATTTGGACCGTTGGTTCCATAGGACACGTGGAGAAAGATTGTCGTTTCGCTGACTGGAAATTCAAAGGCACGAAGTGCTCTAACCTTCCAACTCGCGATATGTGAAATCGAGATATGATCTGAGTCATTGGATCAAGGACGAATCTGGGCCATCATATCAAGGAGGTAGTTCATGACAGACCACATCAGAAAGGACAGGTGGCAGTCTACATCAGCAAGGACACGTGGCGCAATCATACAAGGACAAGTGTCAAGTTTACTCGGCATCTCAGGCCACTGGAAATCACAATTATGAGTGACACATGGCAGCTACTCGACTTATGACACGTCATTGAGTGACACAAGAATGATGTCACTCTGGGAGTTTAGTTTCGGGATTTTTAGCATCAATACTCCCCCAAAGTCTCGAAATATGAAGTTCCAGGACGGAGGATAGTCGTCCGATAAACACAAATCATGGACCATTGATCTGAAGAGCAAAACGCTCAAATGACTAGATAATGGTCATATCTCGTGGTCACATTGTCAAGAGCTAGAGAGAAAATCTATAGCTACCAAGCTCCATTTCGGAGATCGCGACTTGGAGAGTCGAGATGCCTCATCTCCAAATTCCTGGATTACGAATTGCGAAAGAGCCTTATGGATAAGCGCTTGGTCATTTCCAGTGGTCACGTGAATAGAAGGAGCTAGCGTAGGTAGGCTTCATTCCGGGTATCGTGAATTACAGAGGAAGGAGTCAAGGAGACTCACGGGAAAATCCCCGAAACGCGAGTCACGAAAGCACCTTCTAAATAGGCGTTTGGTCACCACCTGAGGGCACATGTGAAAGGAAAGGTGAAAGGTGCCAAAGGTATAAGACTGCAAAATTTTGTACTGTAACTCCTAGAAACCACTGATGGTTTCGGTCAGAGGACTCGAAGAGACTTCAGGGTGATTTCCAGAGGAGCCGAAGAGTCTCGAGGCATATGTCAATGGAATGAAGACTGATCATAGAGACGATTGACTGATGCAAGAGAGGACAAAGAGTCTGGACTGCCAGAGAAGCTAAGGAATCTCAGCATAACTTCCATTGATGATGAATGCATGGGGGTAACCTACAGAGAAGACGAAGAGTTTCCATGATGATCACCAGAGGACTCAACATGGGAAGAGCATGCATAACCATTGTAGATACAGCATGCACAAGGTGCACATAGACGATAAAAATGCAGAACAGAGAAGAGATGGGTGGAATTGTTGAGAATGATTCATGCGTGAAGAAGGATCAGGGTGCAGCAGCTAAAATGCACAGAAGAGGAATGGTGCATAGAAGGGACATGGCGCATAGAGCATAAAAGGCAGAAGAACAAAAAGCGCAAGGAATGTGTGCAGGAAGATACTGATGTAGGCAGAGAAGAGCAATGTAGCAGAACAGTGATGAGACTGGTAAGCCATTGATGAACATTATATCACTGTAATAAGTTTCAGTAACAAATATTTATATTTTAGGGTGGAAGGGAGGTGCTAGGGAGGACTGTTGTCCTCATAGGTTCAAATGGGTGCTTGAACACAGGGGAGTTGTAGCTTCCATCTAACTGAAGCCAGAGAAATCAGGGTGGCAAGGTGGTGCAAGGGAGAACAAGTGTTCTCTGATATAAAGGTTGGTGCCTATGTAACTGGAAGTTGGTGCTTCCATCTAGTTGGTGCTGGAACAGTGAGGGAGTTGGTGCTTCCTTCTAGTTGGTGCTAGAGAAATCAGAGAGTTGGTGCTCTCAGCAAGTAGCATCTTGCAAAACAGAGGTTGTAGCCTCATTATGAGTTGGTGCTCATAAGACTGAT
>SNQJ01S0149170.1:0-23451 GCA_010110895.2 Picea sitchensis
CCCACACATGAGAATATACACACATCTTGCATACTGAGCTAACCCATGGGACTAGTTATGTAATGTCTTACCACCTTACATGTGATGCTCTCTATGTAGTGCTAACTATCATCTATCCACATATAGCTTACTACCACAAAAGAAACCTCCACCTAGCTCCTCTCCCCACTAAACCTCCACCTAGCTCCTCTCCCCACTAAACAATATTTAACTATATTATAAATAGAAAAATATTTCATTTGCTTACTCTAATTATATATCCTCACTTTTTTAATGTCTAAATACCCTCATTCATATATATATATATATTATTTTACTTTATTTTTACCCTCTTATATATTTAAATGCAATAATATTATCGACTGCAAGAGAGAGGGATTTGAACTCCTCTCTTAGTTCAAAAAATAAAGCGAAGCATTCTTCAAGTTAATTTGGCAGCCTTTCTTATGCAGAGATTTATGGTTATAATATTATCGCTAAGGCCGAAGTCGATGCGAGGGATTGATTATGAACTGAAGGTCTACAAAGGTGAAGAATAACAAGAAGTAGGAGCGCCTTCAGTCCTCTGTCAAGCCGGCAGTCATGTCCACCCTCGAAATCGAAGCTCGCGAGTAAGTGTTCTGATTCCATTTTATACTCTGTAACATGGCTTCCTATACGTTATGTTACCTTTTCTATGAAACTGGAAAAACTCCGAAATACCCTCCGCGGAGTTTTGAATCCTTCACATTTCATTAAATTTCCACATGACTGTATATTTGTTCATGGCATTGGGGTTCAATGGCCTGCCTTTTTCTGTTAGAGGGCAGCTCTCTATTTATTGTGTAAAAAAACGTGTGTGTATATTATTCCCTCATTGACAACCATGGGTAGTTTATGAATTACTACATGCTTTCCCAATCCAGCAGTTGGCTTTGGGATGTAAGTCCCGGTCGATGTGATGGCATCCTACTTCACTTCCTTGTAGGACTGTTGGCTGCATTAACATACCAGCATGACATTGAGGGGTTTTTGAACCCAGGTTTCAGCATTGAAAGTGCTTTGATTTAACCATTCTATGTCCAACATGACATTGGGGGGTTTTTGAACCCAGCTCTCAGCATTGAAAGTGCTTTGATTTAACCATTCTATGTCCAACATGACATTGGGGGTTTTTGAACCCAGGTCTCAACATTGAAAGTGATTTGATTTAATCATTCGTTGTCTTTGTTTTGCCTTTGTAATTGCAAGCTTACTAGAAAACCAATGTGGCATATCATCCTTGTCTTTGAGGGGTTTTGAACCTCTGTCTCAGCACTGAAAGTGCTTTGATTTAACCACTTGATCATAGGCCGTTTGATGTCTTTGTGTTGCCTTCTTCATTGCTTCCTTACTAGAAAATCAATATGGCACATCATCCCCTGTCTTTGGGGGCTATAAAACTTGGTTTATAGCATAGAAAATTCTTTTATTTAACCACTTGATCACAACCTGTTTGATGCCTTTTTAATTTCAATCTTACTAGAAAAACAATGTGGTGGGCACATCATTCCTTTTTGAGGATTTTGTTCCACATCATCCGTTGTTAACGATTGCTTCCACATTAATATGACTAAGACTATGATTTGTTCCCTTTGTGATGCCTTCTTAAATTGCAAGCTTACCAAAAATTAAAGTGGCATATTCATGGTCGAGGATCTGGTTCAACATTAATATGACTATTACTATCTGTTCTTTCTCCCTTTTTCTTTCAATATATACGTTATTGTTAAGAAGCAAGTGTTTCTGATATTTATTCCATCTTTTCTTTCTACAGTGTTATAAAAATTGTGCTACAATTCTGCAAAGAGAATTCCTTGCACCAAACATTTCAAACACTGCAAAACGAATGCCGGGCTTCTTTTAATACTGTGGACAGCCTTGAAACATTTTTAGAAGATATAAATAGTGAAAGATGGGATGTGAAATCTTGCGCGGGTTTTTTGACTTAAACTTCAAGAGAAAATGAAGATTTGATGTCTCTATAGCCATTCATCAGCGGTTCAGGGTGGCCAACATATGTGCGTAAGTACAACTTGTATTTTCCTATGTGTATGACTCCCGACTTCCAGGTTTATGCATGTAATGACAAATCTTTGTGGCTTTAAGACATGTCGTAATATGTCTCTACTATGAAAAATTAACCCTGATTTTACGCCAAGAGGTGCTTTGATACCTCTTGTAGTATTCCATATATAAATGGTACCACCGAACATAAATATTTTGGCTGAAGCCGTGACAACTATTGATATAACTAGAACAATACCAAAACAATACCAAAATAACGCCGGAAAGAGCACCTTGATTAGTGATAACAATGTTCACTTGCCTCTTGAGGGGGCAACCTCTCCGGTAAGCCGAGCTCTATTACAACAATATCCAAAGACAAAACTTCTCATACCCTCTACTCCTATTTATACTAAATATGTCTATCAAAGAAAAATCTAGAGGAAGATCCTTCTAGAAGTGGAAGCTTCTATTGGGTCTTCTTACATTTGACTTATTCTTCCTTATTGCTAGAAGCGTTATTAATATTGGCCTTTATTACATGGAAACATATTATTCTACCTCATTGAGCGTTAGGGATGTTAGGTCCCTCACAATATCACTTTGGAAATTAGAAATAGAGTGCTTAACTCATGATTATAAAGCAAGGCTAGAACAGGAGGAAGCCACTTTTCTAGGAACAATGTCCCACATCATGAGCTGGTTACATTGAAAAAGCGGGACCATGAACAATAAAATGAAACAATGTGAGCAAAGCCACGGAAGATACATAATGCATAGAGACTCAAGTTGGTGGTTTGATTGTGGGCTACGTCCACCGGAAAGAAATTGCCATGTCCTTCCTTTATTATTATCCAACTTCATGTGAAGGGATGCAACCTACAAAACCGTTGTCACTTCCTCTTACTTCTCTCACAGTCTCCTCTCAAAATACAATACTAGCCACCGAAATGCATATCTGCAATATATTTCCCTCATAACATAGGGGTTGCCTTCTAGACAAAAAACCCTAACATAATTTCTACCGTTAGATGCGTGACCTTATAATGAGCAGTCCAAATTGCTGTAAATTACAATATACATTTAGAAAACAATTTTTCCAGCGCAGGAACCTTCACCCCTCGAACCCCCGGACAGAGAGGGGGTACCCCCTATGCACTCCCCGTGGAAGAGTGTACATGTACTTCTGGGGTGTAAAGTCTTCATGGGGTATAAGCATGATTGAAAGAAAAGACCTTTGAATCAAGAATATAGTGAAACCACAATAGCGGTTATAATTACTAGCATCAACCTACATATTCTATTGATGTTGTTCTTCATATTCAACTTTGATCCTCTCCCACTGTATTGAATTGGATATTCTTATTTGGATCCACACGATGGGTGTCATTATTGGGAGCATCATTTCAGTTGGTTATTGGGGGTCAATATCTTCGATGTGGGGAGTTCACATGAGCAATTGGGCACGGTACTGGACACAATAATGGAGTTGGACTACTTGACATGGTGGCTTCCATTTCTCAATGGGACCTGGTTTTCTAGTCTACTTCAACACTATGATTCACACTTATCCATGGGCCCCTGGTATATGGTTTTACATCAGGCATCGGACAACACTTTCTTAAGGATGAATGTTAGGTAGCTAGAGATGAGTGATGGAGGGCCATAGTGATAATAGTGGAGACCATTCAATGTAAGGTGGACTAGGTCCACCCTAAATTGATAAATAAGGCACACTATGGTAGTTAGATATAATAAATGTAAAGGACTTCTTAGAGGTTCTACTTCTAGAGATTCCTCCTCTAGAATGTTCCTAGGTGATGAGCCTTTTCATATAAAGGGTTCAAGCAATGCAATGGGATAAGAAGAGAAATATTGTTGGGTGACTCAATAAAAGGAAACCCCCTCGAAGGAGCAAGTGAACAGAGAGAGGATCCCTTCCATAATATGATCCATGGTATGGTGTTTCCCTACCTCAAGGGTTTTCTATAATAGAATGTGGTTTTCTTCTATATTGCTATGTGGATCTATTGTGGGATTCAATGTTTGTGGTGATTATATTTCTAGATCTCTTTGGAACTAAACATATTAGAAATAGATCGTAACTCGTGATTATAAAAGCAAGGCTAGGCGAAGGAGAAGACACTTTTTTATGAGAGGTCGAGGTTGAGAGACTTTGGTGAGAAACCAAGGTCGAATAAAGAAGGACTTTGCTAGTGTGAGGAGTGTACAAGCAAAGGACTTTTTTACACTAGAGTGAGGAGATCTTATAGGTTGGGTGAAGAGGTTCATTAAATTATTGATGCTTTGAGAGGGTTGGATCATGAGGGACCGTGATTCAAGATCTTGGGTAGCTGGAGAAGAACTTCCATCTAGATATCATGCATGTCAGCCCGAGAAGAGAGAGAGAGAAGAGGCAGCTACGGTGGGTTTGAGAGGAAGAAGCCAGACTGAAGCGCAAATTCGTATGAAATTTTTCGTACGAGTTTTTAGATGCGTGTCGTGAGTCGATGGAGAGCGATTAGCATATGTATCACGGGTTTGTTTGAAGGAACGGATTCGTTACCTTGGGGAAACATGCGATCCTGGGTCATACAACAACACATGCATTTCCAAGTTTGTGTGCAATGTATATTTCTCTTAGTGGGCCATCTCGCCTGTTACGAGAGCCATGTTGTGTAATAAAACCATATTGGGCCCCGGTTTCCCTGGGATTCTTTCTGGGGTTTATACCAAAAATATTGGTGTCTTATGTGTGAGATTTTGGTTTCCCCTAGTTTATGTGACTGCTTTGGATGTTTGATTTGTTGCTCAACTATGCTTTTATTAGATTAAGTGATTTTATTTTGAGCTAGTTGTCGGGTGTTGAGTAGAGGATGAATATCAACATGGTATTAGAGCATACCAAGGGTTGAGTGCGAGAGATAAATCAACAACTTCACATAGACCCGTGGTTTTGTCTCATGGCATGCCTCACCCAGACCTGGGACAAGACTTCCCCAAACCTTGCCTAAAGAATGTCGCCCCAATTCTATCCACAAAATCACCTCAAGGAAACACAAGTCCTCCCAAGTGGAGCAACTTGGCTCCTTGAGAGCTTCTCCTCTCTTTGTCCAAGTCTACCGCAAAACCTTGATTTTGATCTTATTCTCCTTTGTCCAATTCACTCGCGGGAAACCCACTACCCGATACTTCCCCCACATAGTGTATGATATGGGAGTGATAAAGATGCAGCTCTAGGGACCCAAAGCTAAGATCGAACTCATGACCTCCCACACATGAGAATATACACACATCTTGCATACTGAGCTAACCCATGGGACTAGTTATGTAATGTCTTACCACCTTACATGTGATGCTCTCTATGTAGTGCTAACTATCATCTATCCACATACAACTTACGACCACAAAAGAAACCTCCACCCAGCTCCTCTCCCCACTAAACAATATCTAAATCAATTCTTATCGAATTCTCCTCTCCCCACTAAACAATATCTAAATCAATTCTTATCGAAATATAACTAGAAAAATAATTCATTTACTTTAACTATATTATTCATTTACTTTAACTATATTATAACTAGAAAAATATTTCATTTGCTTACTCTAATTAAATATCCTCACTTTTTTAATGTCTAAATACATAAGAGGGGTAAAAAAGTAAAGTAAAATAATATATATATATATATATATATATATATATATATATATATATATATATATATATATATATATATATTCTTTGCTATTTTTACTCTCATTAAATCACAATAATATTATCAACTGCAAGAGAGAGGGCTTTGAACTCCTCTCTTAGTTCAAAAAATAAAGCGAAGCGTTCTTCATGTTAATTTGGCAGCCTTTCTTATGCAGAAATTTATGGTTATAATATTATCGCTAAGGCTGAAGTCGATGCGAGGGATTGATTCAGAACTAAAGGTCTACAAAGGCGAAGAATAACAAGAAGTAGGAGCTTCTTCAGTCCTCTGTCAAGCCGGCAGTCATGTCCACTCTCGAAATCGAAGCTCGCGAGTAAGTGTTCTGATTCCATTTTATACTCTGTAACATGGCTGCCTATACGTTATGTTACCTTTTCTATGAAACTGGAAAAACTCCGAAATACCCTCCGCTGAGTTTTGATTCCTTCACATTTCATTAAATTTCCACATGATTGTATATTTGTTCATGGCATTGGGGTTCAATGGCCTGCCTTTTTCTCTTAGAGGGCAGCTCTCTATTTATTGTGTAATAAAACATGAGTGTCTATATTATTCCCTCATTGACAACCATGGGTAGTTTATGAATTACTACACACTTTCCCAATCCAGCAGCTGGATTTGGGGTGTAAGTCTCGGTCGATGTGATGGCATCCTACTTCACTTCCTTGTAGAACTGTTGGATGCATTAACATACCAACATGACATTGGGGGTTTTTGAACCCAGGTCTAAGCATTGAAAGTGCTTTGATTTAACCATTCTATTGAACTGAAGGTATACAAAGGTGAAGAATAATAAGAAGTAGGAGCGGCTTCAGTCCTCTATCAAGCCGGCAGTCATTTCCACCCTCGAAATCGAAGCTCACGAGTAAGTGTTCTGATTCCATTTTATACTCTGTAACATGGCTATCTATACGTTATGTTACCTTTTCTATGAAACTGGAAAAACTCCGAAATACCCTCCGCCGAGTTTTCATTCCTTCACATTTCATTAAATTTCCACATGACTGTATATTTGTTCATGGCATTGGGGTTCAATGGCCTGCCTTTTTCTATTAGAGGGCAGCTCTCTATTTATTGTGTAAAAAAATGTGAGTGTGTATATTATTCCCTCATTGACAACCATGGGTAGTTTATGAATTACTACACGCTTTCCCAATCCAGCAGCTCGCTTTGGGGTGTAAGTCCTGCTCGATGTGATGGCATCCTACTTCACTTCCTTGTAGGACGGTTGGCTGCATTAACATACCAACATGACATTGGGGGGGTTTTGAACCCAGGTCTCAGCATTGAAAGTGCTTTGATTTAACCATTCTATGTCCAACATGACATTGGGGGGTTTTTGAACCCAGGTCTCAGCATTGAAAGTGTTTTGATTTAACCATTCTATGTCCAACATGACATGGGGGGTTTTTCAACGCAGGTCTTAGCATTGAAAGTGCTTTGATTTAATCATTCGTTGTCTTTGTTTTGCCTTTGTAATTGCAAGCTTACTAGAAAAACAATGCGGCATATCATCCTTGTCTTTGAGGGGTTTTGAACCTCCGTCTCAGCACTGAAAGTACTTTGACTTAACCACTTGATCATAGGCCATTTGATGTCTTTGTGTTGCCTTCTTCATTACTTCCTTACTAGAAAATCAATATGGCACATCATCCCCTGTCTTTGGGGGCTTTAAACTTGGTTTACAGCATAGAAAATGCTTTTATTTAACCACTTGATCACAACTTGTTTGATGCCTTTTTAATTTCAATCTTACTAGAAAAACAATGTGGTGGGCACATCATTCCTTTTTGAGGATTTTTTTCTGCATCATCCCTTGTTAACGATTTCTTCCACATTAATATGACTAAGACTATGATTTGTTCTCTTTGTGATGCCCTCTTAAATTGCAAGCTTACCAAAAATTAAAGTGGCATATTCATGGTCGAGGATCTCGTTCCACATTAATATGACTATGACTATCTGTTCTTTCTCCCTTTTTATTTCAATATATATGTTATTGTTAAGAAGCAAGTGTTTCTGATACTTATTCCATCTTTTCTTTCTAAAGTGTTATAAAAATTGTGCTACATTTCTGCAAAGAGAATTCCTTGCACCAAACATTTCAAACACTGCAAAACGAATGCCAGGTTTCTCTTAATACTGTGGACAGCCTTGAAACATTTGTAGCAGATATAAATAGTGGAATATGGGATGTGATACTGCCGCAAGTGTCACAGCTTAAGCTTCTTAGAAAGAAGCTAGATGATTTGACGTCTCACATAGCCGCATTCATCATCAGTTACAAGGGTGGCCAACATATGTGCGCTTAAGTACAACTTGTATTTCCTATGTGTATGACTCCCTGACTACGGTTTTATGCGTGTAATGACAAATCTTTGTAGCTTTAAGACGTCCTAATATGTCTCTACTATGAAAAAATTAACCCACAATTTTCTGCCAAGGAAAGTGCTCTGATACCTCTTGTAGTATTCCATATATAAAATAGTACGCAGAACATAAATATTTTAGCTAGAAATAGTAGAAAAACAATGATATAACCAGAACAATACCAGAATAATACCAAAATAACACCAGAAAGAGCACCTTGATTAGTGATAACAATGTTCACTTGCCTCTTCGAGGGGGCAACCTCCAGCAAAGCGGAGCTCTATTACAACAATATCCAAGGAGACAAAACTTCTCATACCCTCTACTCCTATTTATACTAAATATGTCTATCGAAAGAACAATCTAGAGATTCTTCTAGAAGCGGAAGCTTCTAATGGGTCTTCTTACATTTGACTTATTCTTCCTTATTGCTAGAAGCGTTATTAATATTGGCCTTTGTGCCTTGGAAATATATTATTCTACCTCGGAAGCGGTAAGGGATGTTAGGTCCCTAACAATATCGCTTTGGAAATTAGAAATAGATTGTAGCTCCTTGATTGAAAGCAAGGCTAGGAAGGAGGAAGACCTTACTTTTGTAGAGAACAACAATGTCCCACATCCTTAGGCTAGTTATTGTTAGAAAAGCGGACCAGACTGATAAATTAAAGTAAATCTGAGAAACAAAACGGAAGATACACAATACAATAGAGACTCAAATTTACATGGTTCATGATTAATAGACTCACGTCCACGGAGAAATTACCAGTCCTTCCTTTATTATTATCCAACAAATGAAAGGGATACAACCTACAACAAACCAGTATGGCTTCCTCTTCTCACAGTCTCCTCTCTCTTAATACAATACTCACCATAATGCATAGCCCTTGATACATTTCCCTCATATGAGGGTTGCCTACAGGAAAAACCTAACATAATTTCTACCATTAGATATGTGACCTTATAATGAATGGTCAGATTTAGTGAGATACACTATACATTTCAGAACAATTTTTTCCTTGAGGCTTCACCCTCGAACCCCGGACTTCCAAGTAGAGGTACCCCACCTATAAGCTCCCAGGTGTGAAGGAGTGTACATACTTCTAGGGTGTAAAAGTCTTAAAATTTATAAAAACGGTTGAAAACAAGGACCTCTAAATCAAGAAGATAATGAAGCTCCACAACTAGCAGTTATAATTATTAGCATCCAACCTACATATTCTACAATGATATTGTTCCTTCCATATTCAAATTTGATCCTCTCCCACTATGTGGATGGATATTCTTATTTGGATCCACCATGATAAAGTAGTCATTATTAGAACATCATTTTCGTTGGTTAAGGTAGAGTCGATATCTTAAAATTAATGGGGTTCACTTGAGCAATTGGACATGGGACCCTGGTTTTACAATGGCGGTTGGACTACTTGACATGGTGGCTTCCATTTTGTCAATGGGACCCTGGTTTTCCTAGTCTACTTCGACACTATGGTCCACACTTATCCATGGGACCCTAGTATATGGTTTACACATCAAGCATCGAGGACAACACTTTCTTAAGGGGGATGGAATGTTAGGTAGCTAGATAGGTAGTGGTGGGGGTAGAGGGACCATGAGTGATAGTGGAGACATTCAATGTAAGGTGGACTAGGTGCTATATTATTAAATAAGGCACACTATGGTAGTTAGATATAATAAATGTAAGAGGACTTGTTAGAAGGTTCTACTTCTAGAAGATTCCCTCCTCTAGAATGTTCCTAGGTGATGGTAGCACTATATAGGGGTTCAGAAACGTATAATGGGATAGAAAATTATTGTATTTGTAGCGGTAGCTAAATAAGAGGAAGCCCCCTCGAAGGAAATGATGAACAAGAGGATCCCTTCCATAATATAGTCCATGGTATGGTGTTTCCCTACCTCAAGGTTTTCTATAATAGAATGTGGTTTCTTCTATATTGCTATGTGGATCTATTGTTTTGTTAATGTTGTTTTATTGGTGATTATATTTCTAGA
Source organism: Picea sitchensis (assembly GCA_010110895.2). Lineage (NCBI taxonomy): Eukaryota > Viridiplantae > Streptophyta > Pinopsida > Pinales > Pinaceae > Picea > Picea sitchensis. The sequence continues at coordinate 10,125 of SNQJ01S0149170.1, forward strand.
TCTTTGGTACTTAACATTAGAAATAGGTCGTGGCTTATGATTATAAAAATGCAGGCCCAGGAGAAGGAGGAAGACAGTTTCTATGAGAGATTAAGGTTGAGACTTTTGGTGAGATATCAAGGTCGAAGATAACAAAGAAGGACTTTTACTAGTGTGAGGAGTGTAGAAGCAAAGAATGACTTTTCTTACATTAAAGTGAGGAGATCTTATAGGTTGTGTGAAGAGAGAGATTTCGACCAATTATTGATGTAGAGAGGTTTGGATCACGAAGGACCATGATACAAGATCTTGGATAGTTGGAGAAGGACTTCCATCTAGAGATCATGCATGTCAAGTAGAAGAGAGAGAGAGCAACTCACGGTGGGTTTGAGAGGAAACGAGTGAAAGCAAAAAGTCATATGAAAGTTTTAGTTCGAGTTTTTACCATTATGTGTGCGGTAGTCTGATGGAGAGCGATGCTTGCTTATATGTCTGTAGTTTTGTTGAAAGATAGTTCATTACACCTTGGAAGCATTCTGCCGGTACAAAGATTAATTACAACAACACATGCATTACCAAGTTTGTTTGTAGTGTATAATTATCTCTTAATTAAGGCCATTTTTCCTAATAGAGCCCTTATTTGATCTTAATAAAATAATATTGGAACATGTTTTCCCTCTGGGGTTCTTTCTAGGGGTTTATACCAAAAAATATTGGTGTCTTATGTGTGATTTTTTGTTTCCTAGTTTATTCGTTCTTTGCATGTTTAGTTGATTACTCGATTGTTCTTTTAGTATATAAAAATGTTGTTGTTGTCATTTTATTTATAAATGGCCTGTCGGGTGTTGAGTAGGGGATGAATATCAACATGGTATTAGAGCATACCAAGGGTTGAGTCCGAGAGATAAATCAACAACTTCACATAGACACATGGTTACGTCTCATAGGATACTCCACTAGACCGAGGGACAAGACTTCCCCTGACCTTGCCCTACTTGATGATGCAGCCCCAGTACAAGAATGCTCGAGGCACGAGTACTTCCCGTGGGCAGCGGTAGCTTGGGAATCTTGAGACTCATGAGCGCGGGTGCAGATCTTACTCTCCTTGTTGTCCCTTCTTGGTTGGCCACCTTGTCCTCTGCTCTCGGACTCCAAATGTCACCTCTGCGAACTGTTGAATCCTTTGGGTGTGTGGTGGCCCTTCATGGACCAACACGCAGAAGAATTGTCGTGCCCCTTCGTGGACCATGTGCCCAAACAAACCCGTGCGCTTGTCAACCATTGCATCCCTTGGGACTAATGTGCCCCAACCTTTGGTGCACTCCTCATGTTGATGCATCCCAATATCTTTGGTGCACATCTTCTCTTGGTTGCTTCCGCCGCATGCTTTGCCTCGTGCTTAGGCAATCCCTTTGGTGTTTTTGCATGCCTTAGGCTCCCACTTGTGCAACCGATGTGACTCTTGGGTTTCGAAGCAACCCCAAATTTCATCTTCTTGAGGGCTTGGGTGAGGGTCTTCATGCCCTTCTAGTTAAATAACTTACATTATTGACATTGAAGTTAAGGGTTTCTAATTTTTTCCCATCTTTCATGGGATGTTGCACATTATATACACATACATGGTGTTACTTCACAAGAAGGTTGGTGATAGAGAGGTGAGAATATGTATATATGTGTAATGTTCGTTCTATTTTCCAATAACAATAATAAACTCTGCATATTCATTCATTCATGATGGTTTCTATAAATCCCTCTTAATCCAATTAAGTTAGAGTTTCCTTAAAACTTCGTAAAAATTTAGCTTGGTCTACCTATACTTAAACCCACAATTGTTCATCAACTAAAAACTTCAACTTTTGTCCTTAATCAAGCGTTACTTGTATGTACTTAATCCACATAACTGTGTAATTATTATTATTTTTTCTCCAAGGAAAACTTCATTTAGATCCTCTTCCACGGAATATGGATGGAGGTTTCAGCATAACCACCATAATGGTTGATAATCAATAAGACTCTCACAAACTCAAACCCACAAAGCCCGATTAAAACTAAGAACCACAACAAACCTCGCCTTGAAACAATTTGTTCGAACCAATTAAACTAACTCACTAGACTATATAATTATCATAATTGCATGAAAATATGTCATATAATCAATGAAATTCACATTTAAAAGGTCATCTTTCAACTCTCAACTCATTTATTTTAATGTGGGAAAAGATAAATATTATAGGGCATAACACTACATTATAGAATATAGGAATGAATAAATATTGCACGATGTATTAACATATAAAATAATATAGTAAAGGATAATATTATAAAACTTAGCATCACATTAAAATACCTAGTACACTTGATAATAATGTAATACCATATAAAACAATATGAGAAAGGATAAATATTGTAAAACGTAGCATTACATTATTATCAAGTTTATTGGGTATTTTAGGGTATTTCAATGTGGGAAAGGATAAGTATTGTAAAACGTAGCATCACATTGAACGTAGCATCACATTGAAATACCCTAAATGCCCATTACACTTGATAATGTTAACACTTGATAATGTTATTGACATGGCATGAGAAATTAGAGAGTGTACCACTACAATGCAAGAGAATAAACAACACAAAGTTGTAGAACAAAAATGGTTGTGTAATATCTTTTTTTTTCAATGAGAAATTCACTCACGGGAAACCCACCCCGATACTTCCCCACATTGTGAATGATATGGGAGTGATAAAGACACAACTCTATGGACCCAAAGCTAAGCTCGAACTCGTGACCTCCCACACATGAGAATATACACACATCTTGCATACTGAGCTAACCCATGGGACTAGTTATGTAATGTCTTACCACCTTACATGTGATGCTCTCTATGTAGTGCTAACTATCATCTATCCACATACAGCTTACTACAACAAAACCTCCACTGGCTCTCTCCCCACTAAACCTCCCACCTAGCTCCTCTCCCCACTAAACAATATTTAACTATATTATAAATGAAAAATGTCTTTCATTTGCTTACTCTAATTATATATCTTCACTTTTTTAATGTCTAAATACCCTCATTCATATATATATATATATATATATATATATATATATATATATATATATATATATATATATATATATATATATATATATATATAATATTTTACTTTATTTTACCCTCTTATATATTTAAATGCAATAATATTATCGATTGCAATAGAGAGGGCTTTGAACTCCTCTCTTAGCTCAAAAAATAAAGCGAAGCATTCTTCAAGTTAATTTGGCAGCCTTTCTTATGCAGTGATTTATGGTTATAATATTATCGCTAAGGCTGAAGTCGATGCGAGGGATTGATTATGAACTGAAGGTCTACAAAGGTGAAGAATAACAAGAAGTAGGAGCGCCTTCAGTCCTCTGTCAAGCCGGTAGTCATGTCCACCCTCGAAATCGAAGCTCGCGAGTAAGTGTTTTGATTCCATTTTATACTCTGTAACATGGCTTCCTATACGTTATGTTACCTTTTCTATGAAACTGGAAAAACTCAATACCCTGTGGAGTTTTGAATCCCTTCACATTCATTAAATTTCCACATGGCTGACTATATTTGTTCCTTGTTGGGACAATGGCCTGCCATTTTCTGTTAGAGGGCATCTCTCTATTTATTGTGTAAAAAAACGTGTGTGTATATTATTCCCTCATTGACAACCATGGGTAGTTTATGAATTACTACATGCTTTCCCAATCCAGCAGTTGGCTTTGGGATGTAAGTCCCGGTCGATGTGATGGCATCCTACTTCACTTCCTTGTAGAACTGTTGGATGCATTAACATACCAACATGACATTGGGGGTTTTTGAACCCAGGTCTCGGCATTGAAAGTGCTTTGATTTAACCATTCTATGTCCAACATGACATTGAGAGTTTTTGAACCCGGGTCTCAGCATTGAAAGTTCTTTGATTTAACCATTCTATGTCCAACATGACATTGGGTTTTTTGAACCCAGGTCTCAACATTGAAAGTGATTTGATTTAATCATTCGTTGTCTTTGTTTTGCCTTTGTAATTGCAAGCTTACTAGAAAACCAATGTGGCATATCATCCTTGTCTTTGAGGGGTTTTGAACCTCCGTCTCAACACTGAAAGTGCTTTGATTTAACCACTTGATCATAGGCCGTTTGATGTCTTTGTGTTTCCTTCTTCATTGCTTTCTTACTAGAAAATCAATATGGCACATCATCCCCTGTCTTTGGGGGCTATAAAACTTGGTTTATAGCATAGAAAATTCTTTTATTTAACCACTTGATCACAACTTGTTTGATGCCTTTTTAATTTCAATCTTACTAGAAAAACAATGTGGTGGGCACATCATTCCTTTTTGAGGATTTTGTTCCACATCATCCATTGTTAACGATTGCTTCCACATTAATATGACTAAGACTATGATTTGTTCTCTTTGTGATGCCTTCTTAAATTGCAAGCTTACCAAAAATTAAAGTGACATATTCATGGTCGAGGATCTGGTTCCACGTTAATATGACTATTACTATCTGTTCTTTCTCCCTTTTCTTTCAATATATACGTTATTGTTAAGAAGAAAGTGTTTCTGATACTTATTCCATCTTTTCTTTCTGCAGTGTTTGAAATGTTTGGTGTAAGGAATTCTCTTTGCAGAATTGTGCTACAATTCTGCAAAGAGTATTCCTTGCACCAAACATTTCAAACATTGCAAAACGAATGCCGGGTTTCTCTTAATACTGTGGACAGCCTTGCAACATTTGTAGAAGATATAAATAGTGGAAGATGGGATGTGATATTGCCGCAAGTGTCACAGCTTAAGCTTCTTAGAAATAAGCTAGAAGATTTGATGTCTCACATAGCCGCATTCATCAATAGTTACAAGGGTGGCCAACATGTAATGGCGCTTAAGTACAAATTGTATTTCCTATGTGTATGACTCCTGTGAGGTTTGTATTATTGTAATGAAAATCTTTGTGGCACAAGACCTTCATTAATATGTCTCTACTATGAAAAAAATTAACCCACAATTTTAGCAAGGAAGAGGTGCACAGTCTCTTGTAATTATTCCATATATAAAATAGATACATGGAACATAAATATTTTAGCTAGAAATAGTAGAACAACAATGATAACAAGAACAATACCAAAATAATACCAAAATATGCAGGAAAAGAGCACCTTGATTAGTGATATAATGTTCACTTGCCTCTTAGAGGCAACCTCCGATAAGCTCTATTACAACAATATCCAAGAAAAAACTTATCAGCACCCTCTACTCCTATTTATACTAAATATGTCATCAAAGAAAAATCTAGAGGAAGATCCTTCTAGGCGGAAGCTTCTATTAGGTCTTCTTACATTGACTTATTCCTATTGCTAGGCGTTATTAATGTTGGCCTTTATTACATGGAAATATATTATTCTACCTAAATTAGAAGTTAGGGATATTTAGGTCCCTAGCAATATCACTTTGGAAATTAGAAATAGATTGTAACTCATAATTATAAAGCAAGACTGCCAAAGGAGAAGGAGGAAGCCACTTTTTCTAGAGAACAACAATGTCCCACATCATGAGCTGGTTATTGTTAGAAAAACATGACCATGGAGGCGATAAAATAAAACAAATGTGGAAACAAAACCACGGAGAATGCATAATACAATGGGAGACTCAAATTTTGGTGGTTCACCCGATTATTGAACTCGATCCACCAGTGAAATTACCGAGGTCCTTCCTTTATTATTATCCAACAAATGAGGGATGATACAACCTACAACAAAACCCCTTGTAACTTCCTCTTATTTCTCTCACAGTCTCCTCTCTCATAATACAAAACTCACCATAATGCGGATCCATAATAGAATTTCCCTCATAAAAAAGGTTTCCTTCTAGGGCAAAACCCTAACATAATTTCTACAATAGATCACAGCTTGTGCCGCAATGAATGGTCCATATTTAACATGAAATTACAATATACATTTACAAGACAATTTTTTCACCGGGGCTTCACCCTCAGACCCAGGACCAGTGGTGCCCCCCTCTGCACTCCCAGCGTGGAAGAGTGTACATACAGGGTGTAAAGTCTTCATGGGGTATAAACACGGTTGAAAGCAAGGACCTCAGAATAAGGAAGATAATCAGGCTACACAACCAGAGTTATAATTACCTAACTTCAACCTACATATTCTACAATGATATTGTTCCTTCCATATTCAACTTTGATCCTCTCCACTATGTGGATGGATATTCTTATTTGGATCCACCATGATAGGTGTGTCATTATTGGGAGCATCATTTTGGTTGGTTATTGGGGAATTGATATCTTCCAATAATGAGGTTCAAATGGCTTGATTGGACATGGGACCACAGTTTTACAAAGCGGTTGGACTACTTGACATGGTGGCTTCCATTTTACTCAATGGGACCCTAGTTTTCCTAGTCTACTTCAGCACTATGGTCCACACTTATCCATGGGACCCCTAGTATATGGTTTTACATCAAGCATGGGAATGACACTTTCTTAAAGGGGGATGGAATGTTAGGTAGCTAGAGGTAGTGGGGAGGCGAGAGGGGCCCATAGTGATAATAGTGGAGACCATTCAATGAGAAAGGTGGGTCCACTATATTATTAAATAAGGCACACTATGGTAGTTAGATATAATAAATGTAAAGAGGACTTCTTAGAGGTTCTACTTCTAGAGATTTCTCCTCTAGAATGTTCCTAGGTGATAGTAGCACTATATAAAGGGTTTCAAAAAAATTAATGGGATAAGAGAAATATTGTCTTTGGGTGGTAGCTCTCCAATAGGAAGCCCCCTCGAGAAACTGAAGTGGGTAAGAGAGGATCCCTTCCATAATATGATCCATGGTATGGTGTTTCCCTACCTCAAGGTTTCTATAATAGAATGTGGTTTCTTCCTATATTGCTATGTGGATCTATTGTGTATTCAATGTTTGTGGTGATTATATTTCTAAATCTCTTGGAACTTAACAGTTAGAAATAGATGGTAACTCATGATTATAAAAACAAGGCTAGGAAGGAGGAAGAAACTTTTTTATGAGAGGTCGAGGTTGAGAGACCTTGGTGAGTAGCGAGATACCAAGGTTGAGAATAACAAAGAAGGACTTTTACTAGTGTGAGGTGTAGAAACAAGAATGACTTTTTCTTACATTAAAGTGAGGAGATCTTATAGGTTGGGTGAAGAAATATCATCCAAGTGTTGATGCATAGAGGGTTGGATCACAAGGGCCCAGTGATTCAAGGAGGTCTTGGATAGGTGGATATGTAATTCCATCTAGAGATCATGCATGTCAAGCATAAGAGAGAGCAGAGAGGCAACTGCAGGTGGGTTTGAGAGGAAGAAGCCAGACTGAAGCGCAAATTCGTATGAAATTTTTCGTACGAGTTTTTTTAAATCACGATGTCTACGTGGAAGTCCTCCAGTGAGTGATGTATATGTATCTTGGGTTTATTGAAGGATAGTTGCATTGCAACCCAGAAACATGCAATTACAATTAAATTACAACAACACACATACATTACCAAGTTTGTGCAATATATATTTCTCTTAATTGGGCCATTTTTCCTGTTATGAGAGCACTTATTTGACCTTAATAAAGCATATTGTACTGGTTTTCCCTCTAGGGTTCTTTCAGGGGGTTTACTCAAAAATATTGGTGTCTTATATGTGAGAATTTTGGTTTCCTAGTTTATGCGTTCTTTGCATGTTTAGTTTATTACTCAATTATGCTTTTAGTAGATAAAGTAATTTTATTTTGAGATAATTGTCGAGATTGTTGAGTAGAGGATGAATATCGACATGGTATTATAGAATACCAAGGGTTGAGTCTGAGAGATAAATCAACAACTTCACATGGACCTATGGTTTTGTCTCATGGCTTGCCTCACCCAAACCCATGACAAGACTTCCCCAAACCTAAGGAGTAAGCCCCCAACTTCATCCCACAACATCACCTCAAAGAGTCCTCCCTTAATAAGACAACTTGGTTCCTTGAGAACTGCTCTCTTTGTCCAAGGCTACATAAAACCTTGATTTGATCTTACTCTCCTTGTTGTCCTTCTTGGTTGTGCACCTTGTCCTCTTATATGGACTCAAGCGTCACCCTCTGTGAGCTAGATTTGAATCCTTTGGGTGTGTAGTGGCCCTTCATGGACGAACGCACCCAAACGAACCGTCGTGCCCCTTTGTGGACCATGTGCCCAAATGAACCCATGCGCTTGTCAACCATCACATCCCTTGGGACCGCACACCCCAACCTTTGTGCACTCCTCATGTTGATGCATCCCAACCTCTTTGGTCTTCCCCTTCTCTTGGTTATACGCCCATGCTTTGCCTCATGCTTGGGCAATCCCTTTGGCATGTTCACATGCCCGAGGTGCCCACTTTCCCAACTTGTGTGACTCTTGGGTGTCGAAGAAAACCCAAATTTCATCTTCTTGAGGACTTGGGTGAGGGTCTTCGTGCCCTTCTAGTTAAATAACTTACATTATTGACATTGAAGTTAAGGGTTTCTAATTTTCCCCATCTTTCATGGGATGTTGTGCATTATATTCACATACACATGGCGTTACTTCACAAGAAGGTTGGTGATAGACAGGTGAGAATATGTATGTATGTGTAATGTTTGTTCTATTTTCCAATAACAATAATAAACTCTACATATTCATTCATTCATGATGGTTTCTATAAATCCCTCTTAATCCAATTAAGTTAGAGCTTCCTTAAAACTTCATAGGGTAGCTTGGATACCTATGCTTAAACCCACAAGTGTTCATCGACTAAAAACTTCAACTTTTGTCCTTAATCAAGTGTTACTTGTATGTACTTAATCCACATGCTTATTGTAGTTATTATTATTTTTTCTCAAGGAAAACTTCATTGGATCCTCTTCCCTAGAATATATGGATGGAGGAGGCGGTTTCAACTGCCAACCACCATAATGGTTGGTAATCCAATAAGACTCTACGAAACTTGAACCTAAGCCAGATTAAAACTAAAGAACTCACAACAAACCTTGGCTTGAAACAATTTGTTCGAACCAATTAAACTAACTCACTAGACTATATAATTATCATAATTGCATGAAAATATGTCATATAATCAATAAAATTCACACTTATAAAGGTCATCCTTCAACTCCTCAACTCATTTATTTAGCGTGGAAAAAGATAAATATTATAGGGCATAGCACTACATTATAGAATATAGGAATGAATAAATATTGCACGATGTATTACCATATAAAATAATATAGGAAAGGATAATATTATAAAACTTAGCATCACATTAAAGTACCCAATACACTTGATAATAATGTAATACCATATAAAACAATATGAGAAAGGATAAATATTGTAAAACGTAGCATCACATTGAAATACCCTAAAATACCCAATAAACTTGATAATAATGTAATACCATATAAAACAATATGGGAAAGGATAAATATTGTAAAACATAGCATCACATTGAAATACCCTAAATACCCATTACACTTGATAATGTTATTGACATGGCATGAGAAATTAGAGAGTGTACCACTACAATGCAAGAGAATAAACAACACAAAGTTCTAGAACAAAAATGGTTGTGTAATATCTTTTTTTCAATGAGAAATTCATGGAAACCCATAGATACTTACACATAGTGAATGATATCGGAGTGATAAAGACGCAACTCTAGGGACCCAAAGCTAAGCTCGAACTCGTGACCTCCCACACATGAGAATATACACACGTCTTGCCAACTGAGCTAACCCATGGGACTAGTTATGTAATGTCTTACCACCTTACATGTGATGCTCTCTATGTAGTGCTAACTATCATCTATCCACATGCAACTTACGACCACAAAAGAAACCTCCACCTAGCTCCTCTCCCCACTAAACAATATCTAAATCAATTCTTATCGAATTATAACTAGAAAAATAATTCATTTACTTTAACTATATTATAATTAGAAAAATATTTCATTTGCTTACTCTAATTATATATCCTCACTTTTTTAACGTCTAAATAACCTCATTCATATATACATATATATATATATATATATATATATATATATATATATATATTATTTTACTTTATTTTTACCCTCTTATATATTTAAATGCAATAATATTATCGATTGCAATAGAGAGGGCTTTGAACTCCTCTCTTAGTTCAAAAAATAAAGCGAAGCATTCTTCAAGTTAATTTGGTAGCCTTTCTTATGCAGATATTTATGGTTATAATATTATTGCTAAGGCCGAAGTCGATGCGAGGGATTGATTCTGAACTAAAGGTCTACAAAGGCGAAGAATAATAAGAAGTAGGAGCGCCTTCAGTCCTCTTTCAAGCCGGCAGTCATGTCCACCCTCAAAATCGAAGCTCGCGAGTAAGTGTTATGATTCCATTGTATACTCTGTAACATGGCTGCCTATACGTTATGTTACCTATTCTATGAAACTGGAAAAACTCCGAAATACCCTCCTCGGAGTTTTGATTCCTTCACATTTCATTAAATTTCCACATATTTGTATATTTGTTCATGGCATTGGGGTTCAATGGCCTGCCTTTTTCTATTAGAGGGGAGCTCTCTATTTATTGTGTAAAAAAACATGAGTGTGTATATTATTCCCTCATTGACAACCATGGGTAGTTTATGAATTACTACACGCTTTCCCAATCCAGCAGCTGGCTCTGAGGTGTATGTCCCGGTCGATGTGATGGCATCCTACTTCACTTCCTTGTAGGACTGTTGGCTGCATTAACATACAAACATGACATTGGGGGTTTTTGAACCCAGGTCTCAACATTGAAAGTGCTTTGATTTAACCATTCTATGTCCAACATGACATTGGGGGGTTTTTGAACCCAGGTCTCATCATTGAAAGTGCTTTGATTTAACCATTCTATGTCCAACATGACATTGGGGGTTTTTTGAACCCAGGTCTCAGCATTGAAAGTGATTTGATTTAATCATTCGTTGTCTTTGTTTTGCCTTTGTAATTGCAAGCTTACTAGAAAAACAATGCAGCATATCATCCTTGTCTTTGAGGGGTTTTGAACCTCTGTCTCAGCACTGAAAGTTCTTTGATTTAACCACTTGATCATAGGCTGTTTGATGTCTTTGTGTTTCCTTCTTCATTGCTTTCTTACTAGAAAATCAATATGGCACATCATCCCCTGTCTTTGGGGGCTTTAAACTTGGTTTACATCATAGAAAATGCTTTTATTTAAACACTTGATCACAACCTGTTTGATGCCTTTTTAATTTCAATCTTACTAGAAAAACAATGTGGTGGGCACATCATTCCTTTTTGAGGATTTTGTTCCACATCATCCATTGTTAACGAATGCTTCCACATTAATATGACTAAGAGTATGATTTGTTCTCTTTGTGATGCCTTCTTAAATTGCAAGCTTACCAAAAATTAAAGTGGCAAATTCATGGTCGAGGATCTCGTTCCACGTTAATATGACTATGACTATCTGTTCTTTCTCCATTTTTCTTTCAATATATACGTTGTTAGAAATAGAAGTGTTTGATACTTATTCCATCTTTTTCTTTGAAGTGTTATAAAATTATTGCTACAATTCGCAAAGAGAATTCCTTGCACCAAACATTTCAAACATTGCAAAACGACTGCCAGGTTTCTTTTAATATTGTGGACATCCTTGAAACATTTGTAGCAGATATAAATAGTGGAAGATGGAATGTGATACTGCCGCAAGTTGCACGGCTTAAGCTTCCTAGAAAGAAGCTAGAAGATTTGATGTCTCACATAGCCACATTCATCATCAATTACAAGGGTGGCCAACATGTAATAGCTTAAGTGCTTGTATTTCTTATGTATATGACTCTCCCCGACTGTGGTTTTATGCGTGTAATGACAAATCTTTGTAGCTTTAAGATGTGCATTATTAATATGTCTCTACTATGAAAAAATTAACCCACAATTTTTACACTTAAAGGAAGTGCTCACATTACCTCTTGTAGTATTCCATATATAAAATAGATGCATGGAACATAAATATTTTGCTTCAGAAATAGTAGAATAATAATGATATATTGAGAACAAATACGTTAATACCAAAATAACACCAGAAATAGCACCTTGATTAGTGATAACAATGTTCACTTGCCTCTTGAAAGGGGAAACCCAGAGCAAAGCTCTATTACAACAATATCCAGGAATAAAACTTCTCATACCCTCTCCTATTTACATACTAAATATGTCTATCAAAGAACAATCTAGGGAGGATCCTTCTAGAAGCGGAAGCTTCTATTAAGGTCTTCTTACATTTATTATTCTTCCTTATTGCTAGGTGTTATTAATATTGGCCTTTATTACAGCAGAATATATTATTCTACCTCTCATTGGAAATTAGGGATGTTAGGTGCCTAACAATATCACTTTGGAAATTAGAAATAGATTGTAACTCTTGATTGAAAGCAAGGCTAGAGGGAGGGAGAGACACTTTTTCTAGAGAACAACAATGTCCCACATCATGAGCTAGTTATTGTTAGAAAAAGCAGGGACCACGGAGCAATAAAATAAAACAAATCACGGAAACAAAACATAGAAGATACAATCTGATAGAGACTCAAATTCATTAGTTCACCCGATGTGGGCTATGTCCACGAAGAAATTACCGAGTCCCTTCCTTTATTATTATCGACAAATGAAGGGATACAACCTACAACAAAACCAGCATAACTTCCTAGAAATAGATTGTAACTCATGATTATAAAAGCAAGGCTAGGAGGAGGAAGACACTTTTTCTAGAGAACAACAATGTCCCACATCATGAGCTAGTTATTGTTAGAAAAACAGGACCACGGAGCAATAAAATAAAACAAATGCGGAAACAAAACATAGAAGATACACAATACAATAGAGACTCAAATTTTCGTGGTTCACCCAGTGTGGGCTATGTCCACCAGAGAAATTGCCAGGTCCTTCCTTTATTATTATCCGACAAATGAAGGGATACAACCTACAACAAAACCCGCTGTAACTTCCTCTTATTTCTCTCATAGTCTCCTCTCTCATAATACAATACTCGCCATAATGCATAGCCGCAATACATTTCTCTCATAACAGAGGGTTGCCTTTTAGGGTAAAAAACCCTAACATAATTTCTACCGTTAGATCTGTGACCTTATAATGAACGGTCCAGATTTACAATGAGATTACAATATACATTTTCAAGACAATTTTTCCTTCGGGGGCTTCACCCTCGAACTCCCCGGACCCCGTAGAGGGGGTACCCCTCCTATGCACTCCCCCGCGTGGAAGAGTGTACATACTTCTGGGGTGTAA
>SNQJ01S0149171.1:7009-30536 GCA_010110895.2 Picea sitchensis
CACAACCTCCACCATTCACTTGTTCATCACTTGCTCCAACTTTTTCACCACACCTCAATCCCATCACCATGCTCTCGTTTACAACAACCTTGTTCCCAATCCTCACCTTCGTCCAACTCTATCCCATGACAGTCTCTACCAAGACCTCCTCATGTGTCCCCGACAGCTCTGGCCCTAATTCCTCTTCTGTCAAACCCTACCCCCAACAAAACCCGCCCCCAAAACTTATGTTTTTCCAGTAACTCGGTCTCCCTATCCCACGGATTAGCCTGCCAGACTTCTATTGGCCTATCGTATTTTCCCCTCGTCCCCGCTATTATCACCCTTATCGTACAATTAGACGACTCCAACAGAAGCCACGACCCTTACAAAAGTAAAAACAAAAAATATTTTTTAAATAATTAATTTTAAAAAAATGTATCGACTTATAAGTTAATCAAAAAAATTGACTTAAAGATTGATTTTTTCCCTTTTTGAATATAAGGCCTTGATTAATTTAAATTCTAGTCAAATTTACATGATACTCTCCAAATACAAGGAAGATGTCAGAATTGAAGAACCAAATCGAAAAAATAGACCGAGAATGTAAAAATGAATCACTAGAAAAGGCAATACAAAAAACTTGTGATGAGATAAGAGAAGAAAAAGGATCAGCAATGAGGCACTCAAATGACATCTAGCGCATAACCTTAAAGAAAAAATTACTGAATTTGGGGTTGAATTTCGACAAGGCATAGCCAATCTATAACAAGATCTTAAAGACGATATTTTCGTAGAGGTCAGATTGACCTACAACGAGGCTTAGTAAACTTAAAACAAGAAATGACAAACGAATTGAAGCAAATCTTGGTCCTTATAACACAACATCATGAAGAAAAGCATAATGAGATTTTAAATCTTATAAAAATCTAAGGACACCAACAAACCACCCAACCACAACCAAGTGCTTCAAGCACATCTAACACACCACCGTCGTCGCCGCCACCACCACCCTCCTAAAATTCAATACCAAATCCCCAACCAATATCACAGTATCAACCCTTAATGATATATCCTCCCAAAGCCAAAATAGAACTCTCAAAATACAATGGAGGTGATAACCAATGTATGGCGTGGTTTAACAAGACTGAAGAATATTTCCATATATATAATGTTACAACAGACAAAGAAAAGGTTAAATATGCATCCATGTACCTGGAAGGCAATGCGTACAATTGGTACTTGTGGCGGAACGGAAGAACTCAATCATACAATTGGAATTCCTTCAAAAATTATTTTTTTAAAGATCCCAAGGAATTTCCGAAAATGAATTTTTCTCAAAGCTCGCCATGTTACAACAAAAAGGAAACATAGATGAATTTACGCATCAATGGGAATCCCTTGCTACACGAGTGTTTGGACTATCTAATAATCAATTACTCCAGTCTTACGGAGGTGGTATCAAGCCACATATCCAAGATGAGTTAAAATTTCTTGAGGTTACAACTGTCGAAATAGCAAGACGCAAGACAAATGCAGCATAAGACAAACTAGATGGCCAATCAAGATTCGACAAGGTTTATTCAAGAAGGAACATATCTCAGACTACAAATACAGAAAGTGACAAGTACATACCACCAAACCTACGAGATGATAAAAGAAGAAGTTTGGATGCCCAAAGAATAGAAGAAGGCAAATGTAAACGCTACGAAGAGAAATGGGACCCGAGACATATATGTTGCATAGAAGATAACTCAAAAAAATTATATACTCGTGAAGAAGAAAAACATGATTAATCATATTCACAAGAATCAGAAAATGAAGAAGTCAAGAACCCCCACAATATCACATCAGACCTCGAAGGTGACAATGCACCAAGGATATCGCTCCCAACCATCACAGGCATTAGGCAACCACAAACTCTTAAATTAAAAGGAGATATAAAAAATGACAATGTTACAGTACTAATCAACACAGGAAGTACCCACAATTTTATCGACATCAATGTTGCAAGAAAACTCAAATTATTTGTATACTCGGTTCCAGACATGAGGGTAATGGTTGCAGATGGCAAAAAAAATTGAGAATGTAGGGAAATGCCATAAGGTGAAACTCCAAATACAAGATCTCAATTTGGAATCAGAACTCTACATCGTACCACTGGGAGGTGTAGACACGGTTTTAGGATTCCAATGGTTACAAACCTTGGGCACTTAGTCAATCACCAAGAAAAATTCATCAAATTCAAGTGGCAATGGGAAAGGTATAAATTATATGAGTTTCAACCTCCCCAGACACAAGTTGTGTCATCTCAATAGATGGAAAATCTCATCCGGAAGGGAGCAACCACATATTTCATCCAATGCCACCAGATAGAGATACAAGAAGCAGAACAAGATAACTCCAAAACTATAGAAATCCAAGAACCAATTCAAAAACACAAGAAGGTATTTCAAGACCTCCCCATGGAGTTACCACCACGAAGAAGAATTGAACATGTAATTGAAGTTAAGCCAGGATCAAGTCCAATCAATATTAGACCATACAAATACCCCCGTCATCATAAAACAAAAATAGAAAGGTTAGTCCAAGACCTGTTAAAATTTGGCATTATCACAAAAAACAGAGGTCCATATGCAGCTACAGTGGTGTTAGTACGAAAGAAAGATGATTCTTTTAGATTGTGCATAGATTATCAAGGGTTAAACAAGATAACAATCAAGAGAAAATTACCCATCCCATCCATCGATGAAATGTTGGAGGAACTTCATGGAGCCAGATATTTTTCAAAACTGGATTTGAGATCAGGGTATTATCATATTAGAGTAAGATTAGAAGATGTATCTAAGACCGTCGTCTAGACACATGAAGTACACTATGAATTCAAGGTGATGCCTTTTGGGCTAATTAATGCCCCTGCTACCTTCCAAGCAGCTATGAATGAACTATTTCATCCATACCGGAGGAAATATGTGTTAGTATTCTTTGATGACATTCTCGTATACAACAAAACCTCGAAGGAACCTGTGAAGCATTTGGGACAAGTACTATCTCTTCTGGAAGAAAATCAATTCTACACAAAAATGACAAAATGCACATTTGTCGAGGAAGTAGAGTGTCTCGGTCACATTATATCCAAATATGGAGTCAATGTAGATCCAAAGAAAATCAAAGCAATCACAAAATGGCCTAGACCAAAAAGCATATCTAAGCTAAGAGGATTTCTAGGGTTGGTCGGAAACTATCGAAGATTCGTCAAGAATTATGCTCATTTAATTGCTCCCCTATCAAATCTTCTAAAGAAAAAATATTTTCAATGGAATGAGGAAGCAGAAAAGTGTTTTGAAGATTAAAAGAAAATTATGTCCACAACCCCCGTGTCAGCAACCATTGAATTCTCGAGACCCTTTGTAATCAACTGTGATGCCTCGGGTTTTGGGATTGGAGCAGTATTGATGCAAGATGGACACCCAATAGCATTTGAGAGCAGGAAAATAAACAAGAATGAATGCTTACAGTCCACATACAACAAGGAAATGCTTGCCATCATGCATACATTAACAAAATGGTGACAATACCTTTTGGGAAGCAAGTTCTTGATACTTACAAATCATAATAGTCTCAAATACTTGTTACAACAAAAAATATTGACAACCGAACAACATAAATGGATAGTGAAAACTNTTGCCATCATGCATACATTAACAAAATGGTGACAATACCTTTTGGGAAGCAAGTTCTTGATACTTACAAATCATAATAGTCTCAAATACTTGTTACAACAAAAAATATTGACAACCGAACAACATAAATGGATAGTGAAAACTGCCACGTTTGATATGGAGACACTACATAAAAAGAGAAAATACAACATAGTGGTTGACGCTCTCTCACGAAAAGATGAAGAAACACAATTTTTTACGATATCAATAGCAATTCCTGAATGGTTGGACGAAATTTGAACCGAGTATACAAAAACCTAGAGACATATTCCATAATCAATTATTTAAATCATTACCCCAAGTTTGAGTGGAAGAATGACATCTTATGGTATAAAGGAAGAATTTATTTAAATACCAATTCAAGATTTAAATCCAAGGTTCTTCAAGAATCTCATGATTGTCCAGCTGCAGGTCATGTGTGATTTTTCAAAACATACTATAATGCAGAGATTCAGAAATATGTAGCAAAACGTGACCTTTGTTAGAGGAACAAGAGTCAAAATATATTAACCCCCAAGTTAATCCACCCATTACACATTCCCAACCAAAAATGGAAAGAGATCTCAATGGATTTCATTGAAGGATTACCCATATCAGAAGGGAAAGATAAAATATTACTGGTAGTAGATAGACTAACCAAGTATGCACAGTTTATCAGAGTAAGGAAAACAGACTCTGCAAAACAAATAGCAAAAGTCTTCTGTAAAAATATTTACAAGTTACATGGGTTCCCCAAAGTCATCGTTAGTGATAGATACGCCAAGTTTAAAGGGAATTTTTGGAGAGAGTTTTGCAAACAAATTGGGACCTCTATTAATATGAGCTTAGCTTAGCATCCTCAAACAGACGATCAAACAAAAATTGTCAATAAATGCTTAGAAACCTACCTTCGTTGTTTTTCCACTGACAAGCAAAATAAATGGGTTCAATGGTTGCACCTTGCTTAATGGTGGTATAATTCCACATATCATACATCGGCCAAAATGACACCATTCCAAGATCTTTATGGATATGAATCCCCAACATGGAAAGAGTTAGACACAATTCAAACAAAAATTGCATCAGTAAAAGATCATTTAGATGAAAATAAAAAAAAATGTTCAATTACAGAAGGAAAACTTAGCAGTCGCAAGGAACCGAATGAAACAACAAACAGGCCAACATCAAACAGAAAGAGAATTTGAAGTTGGAGATTGGGTATTTGTAAGGCTTCAGCCTTATAAAAAGTTATCTCTTAAACACCAAGAAAAGAATAAGTTGGCTCCAAAATTTTATGGACCATATCAAATGAACAATAAAATTAGTCACGTAGCTTATGGGTTGGACTTACTAGATAAAAGTCGTATCCACAACGTTTTCCATGTATCTTGTTTAAAAAAAGTCTTGGGGCAACACCAAAAGGCAGAGACAATACTTTTGATGTTAGATGAAGAAGGAAGAATCATTTTGGAGCCCAAAGCCATTATTGCCACCAGAGAAAAAAATTGTGTTCTCGAGTGATCAAGGAGTATCTTATTAAATGGAAATATCTTCTGAAAGAAGACACATCATGGGAAGCAGAGCACTTACGCTAGTTACATCCTTTTTTACCATTTCTTTGAGGACAAAACAAATTTTAAAGAAAGGGCAATGTTATAATAATAAATAAGATAATAATTAATTAATAATAACATTAATGTATTAAAAGTCATGACTCTTCATAATAGTCACATGGGTGAATATATAATGGACTACCATCATTGTAATAATCATCATATCTTAAAACATTATTCATATATATTTATATTCTTATTTCCATCATGGAATATGTTCTCCAACATTTACATAACATCCATCTTAACTCTGGATCTATCATGCGTCAAGATGGATCAAATCCCTTAAGATGCATCTTAACTCCAACTCTATCATGCTCTAAGAGAGATCAAATTCCTTGAGGTGCAAACATTTTTCAAGTTTTTTCAATCTAAAAAAAGTTTTTGCCTCAAGCAATTTGATCCCTCTCGACCTATGATGGATCTACATGGATTATTTACACACACACACACACATGCCACGTGTCAAAACCATGTTGAACATGGAAGGAATTGCATATCTCATACTTAGCAACACACCATTGATATGTCTTAACTAAGATCCATCTTAACTTTGGATCTATCATGTGTCAAGAGGGATCAAATCCCTCAAGGTGCAAACTTTTTCTCAAGTTTTTTCAATCTAAAAGAAGTTTTCATGCACAACATGGAGTTTATATATATATATATATATATATATATATATATATATATAAACTAGTGTAAATAAATCTTAAGTCCATAAGTTTTTTCAATTAAAAAATAAAAAATAAAAAATCACCTTGAACAATTTGATCCCTCTTGAAGCATGATAGATATGAACTTAAGATGGATCTACACTAGATCTTTCTTTATTTCATGTAATATAATAACCTTTCAGGAATGGATACTTATTCAATGGTTCTTTTGATGTTTGGAATCTTACCTATGCTATGTTCCAATCCTTTCACAGGCTAGTCGATTTATTTCACGTAATAAGATTCATACCAACCATATAATGATGACATTAAATATTATAGTGATGATTCTTTCCTTTAAAATTAGTAACAAATCCTTGTTATAATATTTTTAGGGTTTAGGGTTGGTACGGAGTGGAAAAATACATCCACCTTATCGACTCGATGGGAAGAAAGATATATTGATTCTTCCATAGGATTACGAAATCAACTTTTCCTCAGGATGAAAAAATCACGTTATCTGAAACCCCCAATAAATTGCTTGAATGGCCTAGTTTTCAACATCAAATTGGCAAAACCAACCCGAGCACATTGAAGTGTCATTTTAGCCCCCAATAAATTTCTGAATGGCCTAGTTTTTTACATCAAATTGCTCAAAACCAACCCGAGCACATCGAAGAGCCATTTTCACACACACAAACACACATATAAACTCTGTTGAACTGGAAGAAATTACAGATCTCCCTCATACTAAGAAACACACCACTAAAATGTTTCAAGTACAAATGTAGATATGAGGGATCAAATCCCTCAAGGTGCAAAACTTTCCTCAAGTTTTTTCAAATTTTTTCCACCTCTAGCGATTTGATCCCTCTTGACTTATGATGGATCCAGAGTTAAGATGGGTCTACATTGGTTCTTTACACACACACATGCCACATGTCAATTCCATGTTGAACATGGAAGGAATTACACATCTCATACTCAACAACACACCATTGTGGGTGTATCAAATCCTTTGATATATATATCAGATCCTTTGCCCTAGTGGGTGTATCAGATCCTTTGCTATATATATTGTTCAAGAGTTAGAGTTGTCTGTAACCCTAATTTTTATGTAAAGGGTAGAGGTCGGCCCCACCTTAATGTGATCAATAATAAATGTAAAAGATAATTAATCTATGCAATAATAATAATAATAATAATAATAATGTTGTGACTTAGTGATGTCGGCCCTGTTGAGCCAATAGACACTTCTATTGATAGGACAAGTCTAATATAGGTAAAGGAAGATTCCCCATTGTGGAATCACATCTTTCTTGTGAGTTTGGAAATTTCAGCAAGTACACTTCTTTGGGAAAAGTGTGCACCTCTATTGGGCGCTAGAGTTCTAGGGTTTGAAGCACCCTCTTGTGTGCTAGGGTTTATCTTGGTGGTGAAGGTATTTCTCTTGAAGAATGTAGCAAAGGATTTGGTTGGGTTTTCTTCCCTTTTTGAGAAGGGTTTCCCAAGATACATCTTGTGTTCTTGTGCATGGTGCTTCTTCTTATGGTCTTGGTTGCTGCAACATTTATGGTTATGGTTAAATGATAAAATGGAATGAAATTCATGCTTAACTTAACTTAACTTGTTGAAAAATTAACATGGTATTAGAGCATAGGTCTTGAAAGAACCCATTGCACAAGCATCCACCAAGTCTCAGCTCACCTTTTGCAGAACTGTATGCCCCTTCTAGGGTTTCCAGAAAATTTTGTACGGCCTCCTTTTCAGTGGTGATTCAGCCCTTAATACTTGGATGTTGGGGCTACTTTTAGCATAGAAGAGTATGGCCTCTTCCAGCGCATCTCCGAAATCTCTCAAAACGAAATTCCGAGAAATTTTGATTTTTGGCCCTAGGGTTTCTAGGGTGCCGAAAATTCCTGCAGAATATTAATTCTGGTTTTCTGAAGAAATGTTTTCTTGAATCAACAAGCATCTTTGTGATACTATCAAATTGATTGTTGGCAGTCATAAGTACAAAATAATCCAAGGTTGCTAATTCAACCTAATCATTAGGTTTTCAAAATCCAGTCAACAAGTATTTGAAGAAACAAATCAAATGAAGAACAGAACATTAGTAGAAGATAGGCTTGATGGAAAAGGCAACTTCAGCTCCTGGAAATCAAAGCTTCTAGTCACTCTTGAAGAAGATGACCTCTTGGATGTGACAACTAAAACTCTACTAGACACAGCTACAGATATAGAGAAGAAGATAAGAAAAGAAGAAGATGTCAAAGAAAGAAAAATAATCATTTACTCAATAATAAATCACCTCTTGCCCTGTATTGTCAATATGAAGACAGCCTATGATATGTATGAAGATTTAAAATGAATGTTTGAAAGTGACAACACTCTCAGAGCTCTGACCTTAAAGAGCCAACTTCAAAGTACCAAGATGACGAAGGGTGACACAGTTGCACTCTTCTTTATGAAGTTATTAGAGATTAAAGAACAGTTAGAGACCATTGGAGAAATCATGTCTGATAGAGAAGTTGTCTTAACCACTCTCCATAATCTTCCAAAATCATGGGAGCCTTTCATTCAGAGTATCAGTGGAAGAGAAGCTCTACCAACCTTTGATCGTATATGGATAGATTGCACTCAAGAAGAACTTAGACTTAGAAATAGAGGAGTGGAAAATTCCTCAGAAGAAAATCATGCTCTTGCACTTCCTACAAAGAAGGGAGGAAAATTCAAAAGAAATTTCAGGGAAACATATAAAGATGAAAAGTCTTCATCCAATCGAGGTTATCAAAGAAGAGATGTCTCATAAATTCAGTGCTTCAGATGTGACAAGTATGGACACCTTGCGAGAAACTATCCAACCAGGAAGAAGGGAAGACAATATGCTTCCACCGCTGACATTGATCCAGATCCACCTCAAAAGAGTGAAGACAAAAAAAAGGAGAATTACTTCCTCTGAAAGGAAATGAATGCAAACTAGGTAAATCAATTGATCTCTAATTTTATAGTTGATTGCATTTTTCAAATAAATGAAGGATATTATTCCTAGTACGGGAGCTCTCAAAGACTTGGACCATTATCCCTGGTACGGGAGTCCAAATCATATTTAATTTGTTCATTATACAAGAACAAGCAGAAACATTGTCCTTGAAGAAGAGATGGCCTTTTAAAGGTCCAGAGAATCTCATATGGAGATTGACAGTAAGACAAATACCTTCTCCCCCTTCAGCAGTTCAAAGGGAGACATACCTTATTACAATTGATCCAGTGGACATATTCAGAGATATTGCAGTAGGGCGTAAAAGGCCTAGCTAGACTCACTCTGCAAAGAGGCAAAGAAACATACAAGCCTCTCAAGGCACATCTCGAGAAAGCCAAAAGAGATTTATGAGCTATCCTTCAGTCATGAGCCATTTCATTGATGTTGAGCCTCCTTGTCTTAGATAAGCAATTGGAGAACAGGTATGGCAAGATGCCATAACAGAAGAATACCAGTATATCTTAAAAAATAATGCATAAGTTGTTATTCAGGGGCCAGAAGGGAAGTCTATGATAACTTCCAAGTGGATCTATAATATCAAGCATGCAACTAATGGAAGTGTCGAAAAATACAAAACGAGATCTATAGCCAAAGATTTCTCACAAACAGAGGGAGTTGTCTATGATGAGACACTTGATCTAGTAAACCCGATACACTTCCATCTGTACTACCATCCATGAGCTGGAAACTATATCAGATAGATAAATTCTTGATGAGTTTGGATTTCAGCAAGAGTGTTGTTGATCCAAACCTATTACAGTGTTGATGAAGAGAGCCTGATTTTGATGACTTATTCAAAAAGCCTTGTTGTTGGATACAAGTAATCATTAACTTCTGAATTCAATATGAAGAATCTGAGTATGATACACTACTTCTTGGGACAAGTATGACAGAGGACCAATGAGATTTTTCTTGAGTTAAGGAAAATATACAGTGAAAATATTAAAGAAGATTGATGATGATTCAGACGAAACTGATCCACAGCTGATTGGATCACTGATGTATATGGTTAAACACCAGACTTGATTCATGCTTTGCAGTGAATGTACTTAGTCAATTCATGAGTAAGCCAAGACAGACTCGCTAAATAGTAGTAAAGCATGCATTGAGATATATATGAGGCACAATTGGATATGGCCTGAGATATGCCTCGAGTGTGAATTTGAGATTGTAGGATATGTCGATTCAGAGTAAGCATAAAGTACAGTGGATCGGAAGAGCACATCCGGTTGATGTTCTACAAAAAAGTTTGCCATGGTTTCCTAATGCAACAGGAAAAAAAACTCTATGGCCTTGAGTACCACAGAGGCAGAGTATATAGCAGTGAGTGTGTGAAGCAATGTGGCTTCAAGCTTCTGACAGATTTACTTGACCATGAGATGGATCCTATGATGATAATCAAGAGTTGTGTGTAAAGCTCCTTGAGAACCCAGTGTTTCCTAATGGATCAAAACACGATGAGATGAAATATCCTTATATCAGTGATATGATGCAGAGGAAAATCGTACACATGCAGTTCCTTCCTACACATAAGCAGAGTACAGACATTTGCACCAGACAAACTTGGTGAAAAATGCCTTCCTAGTTGAGAGGGAGTATTGATGACTCCAGCCAAAAACAAAATTCAGAGAACATTTGTGTGAGACTTGGCACGATGAAGAATGCCTCCCTCGCTGAGAGGGGGTGTTGATGAATGCAACTATGTGAGACATTCTCCAGCTTACAAACCTGTGAGATGTGGATCATTGCAGCTATGTGAGTCTTTCTCTCAGCTTACAAACCTGAGAGAAAGCCCCTAAGAAGGGTACGTGGTTCATGTCTGAGACAGAGCTAGGAAAGTAGAGATGAACTCCTCCATTCAGAGAGTTGAGAAGAACTCCATATGATTATCCAATGGGAAAGGTGATCTGTTGAGTTAGACGTGCATGTGGCTGAGCACAAGGTGAACGTGTGAAATCCCAAAGTGTTGGGTGCATTGCCATGTGAACAGAAATGAAGATGATGTACTAGCCTCCTCTAAGCAGCAGAGCTGACGAGAAGACTCCAGATGATTCTCCTGTGTGAGGAGTGGGAAAGAAGATCTATAGAGTGGACGTGCCTATGGATGAGCCAAGTGAACGTGTGAATATATGGTTCTTCTGTGCAATGCAGTGAACCAGAGATATGACATCCCTATGGATGTGCCCCTAGTGGATGAGCACTAGTGGGTGTATCAGATCCTTTGCTATATATATTGTTCAAGAGTCAGACATGCATGTAACCCTAATTGTTATGTAAAGGGTACAGGTCGGCCCCACCTTAATGTGATTAATAATAAATGTAAAAGAAAATTAATCTGAGTAATATTAATTATAATAATTATTATTATTATATTGTGACTTAGTGAGGTCGACCCTATTGAGCCAATAGACACTTCTATTGATAGGACAAGTCTAACATAAGTAAAGGAAGATTCCCCATTGTGGAATCATATACTTCTTGTGAGTTTGGAAATTTCAGCAAGTACACTTCTTTGGAAAAAGTGTGCACCTCTCTTAGGCACTCGAGTTCTAGGGTTTGAAGCACCCTCTTGTGTGCTAGGGTTTATCTTGGTGAAGGTCTTTCTCTTGAAGAATATAGCAAAGGATTTGGCTGGGTTTTCTTCCCTTGTTGAGAAGGGTTTCCCAAGATACATCTTGTGTTCTTGTGCATGGTGCTTCTCCTTGTGATCTTGGTTGCTGCAACATTTATGGTTACGGTTAAATGATAAAATGGAATGAACTTCATGCTTAACCTAACTTATTAAAAAATCAACACATATAGCTTTCAAAGTAGTGTTATTAAAAAGTCCAATTGCACCAATTACTAGGCATTGAACTCTTCCAAAATCTTGAGATCTCATTGTAAACTTCACAATACCATCAAATATTATTTGCCACCTCTCCATAGTTCATATGGATTAACAATGTTAATCATTTGCATGAGATCAAAAGCTTAGGGCACCTTAGGGCTTGACCCCTAGCCACATGCAACACATCATCTTTCACTACGACAAACCTTGTGCCTTAATCTTATACCTTATGCTTTAGAACATTGACCACTTATGCACACCATTGTATCATGATTTTGTGGTAACCACTACTTTTGTAGGGACAAAAGATTAAATTGCTAGTAAAGATAAGAACCATTGAACCATAATAAAC
This sequence comes from Picea sitchensis, assembly GCA_010110895.2. Taxonomy (NCBI): domain Eukaryota; kingdom Viridiplantae; phylum Streptophyta; class Pinopsida; order Pinales; family Pinaceae; genus Picea; species Picea sitchensis. The sequence continues at coordinate 19,184 of SNQJ01S0149171.1, forward strand.
AAGTAAACGCATTGCCAACATCCATATAAAATTGCCATTAAGCTCATTCATCTTTGTTTGCAAGTGCCATGTATCAAATCAAAGTGATGTTACCATAGCATATGATCATAAACATAACCAAACATGTCACAACCACACCATCATTATCAACATGAAACCATGACAACAATAATCACCATTTGAAATGCAAAGATAAATTGAAGTAATCACCAACAAACCATAATGATAAACACGGTTGCCATATGAAACACATCCATATAGCTCCGATGCACACTAGCTAGTGGGCCCATTAGTAACCTATCTAGGAAATGTTTGGAAAAATAATTCTATCGATGACAAACTTCAAGCAATTCAAGTGATTGTCCCTCAAGACCAAAATTTGGCTTAAGCACAAATTGCTATAATTTGCAACCATATGTGTTGACCAAAAAATGGATCAACAATGTGTTGATATCTAATATTTGATCATTGCCCTCCAAAGTTTATTACCAAAGAATCCTCAAAAAACCCAACACAATGGACACTTCAAAGCTTGCATAAATTGAGCTAGCAAATATTCTCCATCCCATACCAACATTTCATATAACAATAGTGCCTCCCACCCCCCCATGCCAAATATGTTTTGCACCTTTTTTCCAACTTGAACTTATATAGCAACTAAAATTTACCTTACATAAAAAGCTAACAGAAAAATATGAATATGCAATTTTAACAACTATGTTTTAGTGAGTTGCCACCTTGCATACACAAAATATGCTTTGGTTGAAACTAAATCCGATACTCATGACTAAAGTTTAAACAATTTTTAAAATGAATGACTTTTAGCATTGCATGTTCAAAAGGCTAGGATAGCAAACACAATACATGATGTGAAAATTCATAAAAAACTTGTCAATTTACACAATTGACAATATAGGGGCCACAACAATGTTATGTTCCTCCTTTATTGGGGGGGAATATCTAAGCACCATTTCACCAATGTTTTTCTTCAAACACAATCTCCCCAATAATAGCATATTTCTAACACAATTGTTATTAATAATGGGTAGTAATTAGGTTTTCTAAAGGTCGCAACATTATATCAGAGGCTTTATTGTTCAATTGTAAATCATTTATTAATCAATCAATTATTACCCAATATGAATATATATGTATGTGTTGTGTGTGGCTCAACCTTTGTGTTGTGTGCAAGATGGATTATCAACCATTCTAGTTCATAACAATTAGTAACAAAGCAAGTTCCACTCCCCTAATGGTTAGGTGTTATTCATCCTCCCATTACATAACTCTGCACTACACACTAATGCACCCTATCTGTGATTGCATACTAATTAGGTTGGCATATACTATAGATTATAAGAAAAGCATCCACTACTAAAAAATCCATTATCCCAAAGAACCAAAGACACCAACTATTTCACATTACTTTAATTATAGTGTATCTTCATTGTGTAAACCACCAGCACTATCTCATCATTACCGTTTTGTTATTCTTTGGGTTTCAATTAAGACATCGTTGCATCATCTTTCTATTTTTGCTTCATCCTACAAGGAGTGACGATGTGTGTGTGCACAAACACAATGCATCTCACTATGTGAGAATACCACGTCAAAATTACTCAACTACCCTACCCACCTCTCAACTTATGGATTAATGATTGTTCTTATTTTGAAAAAATCGTATCTTTGTTGATGGAAGTTGTGGCATGAATAAGTTTTCCAAAAAATACTAAAACCCAATCCAGGCAAAGGTTGAGTTTTAATAGCAATTGCCAAAATTTTCAATGGTTGACCATTGAACCTTCTAAAACAATCTCAAACCACCACACAACATAAATCACCCAAGACACTAGATAGATTGGGAGAAACACTTTGCCAATGTGCTTATCTCCCCCTAAGAGGTCAAGATTGAAGGAATGTTTTTTAAACCATAATTGGAGAAAATTATATTAATAAAATCCACAACCAACAAATCACAATTATATTTCACAAGTTTTAAAACCAGATTCAAAAAAAAACAAAAAAGTGCCTACTACAATCTTTTACTAGAGTTTGGTTGTCTTTAAACAAAACTTTCCAATGTTTCTTTGTACTATATATTCTATAATATAAGCCTAAAGTTCTAACAACCCTTAAGAACATGATAATTAGCAAAAGGTATAACTAGCTACTTCTTCCATACCTATACTCATAGAATCAAGGTCCTGCCTCAAAATTTCCATACCTTATGCACCATTTCATCTTCCTTTGGCTCCCCCAAGTTGAATTAATTGAAAGTCTTTGATCGGAGGCTCCAAATTGGTCTCCCTTGCTCAGATTGAGGGCTAGGTTTATGAGAATATTACATTCTACCATAACGGCAAATTGTTGCTTTAGTTCCACTAGTGACCCCATAATTTATGTGATCTAAGAAGTAACTTCTTGTTCTATCTCATGAATATTTGAAGTGACAGTGAACATGGAGGCTTTGTTGCAATGGATATGTTCCTCATGGTTTCTGAGGACTCTGAATTTCATAGGGCTCTCTAATATTCATCAAGAATACACAGACCAATATCCCTTAACAATTCTGGATACACTACTCTGCCAAATGTGCAACTCTCGTGCCCCAATTTCAAGTCCCTAGAAGAGTCTATGGTTCTTGTCTTCCAAAGTAGAGGATGATTCCCAAAAGTCAAGTTCAAGGACTATAAACTGTCAAAAGGAGAAACCCAAGGGAGTCCCAACAATCAGATAATTACACAAGGGGTAGCCAGAGAACTCAAGAGCCCCTCCTCACAGAGAAGACTCGAAGGAGGGGGCTACCCTCTAAACTTACAACATATCCAACCAAACAAAACATAAACCAAGATAATTCAAGGTGAATTATGACCAGGCCTTTTAGAGTTGGAGTCTTAGCTTCCCACGTATGCATCATGGGAAACTTAGCAATAATCCCACCAAGAATAGGATGAAAACCAACCTTCTATAAATAAGTGTGCACATTCATTACCAAGAATAGGATGAAAACCAACCTTCTATAAATAAGTGTGCACATTCATTACGTCCCTTCTAATTACCATCCTGATGCTTAGTCTGGAGTCCTAAGCTATAGGCCAACCTTCTATAAATAAGTGTGCACATTCATTACATCCCTTCTAATTACCATCCTGATGCTTAGTCTGGAGTCCTAAGCTATAAGCCATGTGAAGGATTAAATGCTTGAAATGTGTCATTGTACCTATAATGAATTAAGGATTGAAATATTGATTAACAATGCCAATAACCATAAGCACCCCCTCTTTTAATGTTGATGCTTCATTTACCCATCGATCTACTTCACAATTGTTCTCTCGCATAACATGATAGTAAGAAATTGTATTGAAGTTGCTCACCTCTTATTTGCTTTGTACAACAATAGATGCTAAGGAATTGTCGACCAACATCGCATTAAAGACCATATGGTTGATGAATGTCTTGAAATCCCCTACCATAACCAATGATCGAGCACAAGAACCTTTAGTTATTTTTAATCCTTGCCATAACACAGAATTTTGTTGATTGTTGGACAAAACACCAAATCCCCATGCAAAGTAAGTTTTAATTCTTCCTTTGGGGTCCATGATGGACACCCCCCTAGATTGCACTTACCACCCCAAAACCACTGGTAATGTATTGTTGTCAAATGAATCATTGGATTGCCACTAAGAGATGTTGAGGGAGATTTGAAATAGAGTCAACCATTGTGCTATATGTAGGAAGAAGAACCTCACATAGTGTAACTGTCTCTAGAAACTATGCATGGACATGTGATTACATAACTTTTGGATCTTCCATTAGTTGTCGCCATTAGTAATAAAGTTGTATTGGATAAACACTACCAAAACCAAAAACCATGATTAATCGACATCTTCCTAAAAAAACATATACCAATCAAATCAGACGCGAATTAAAAACATTTAAATTTCCAAAAGGTAAGAATACTTGTTTAAAGTCTAAGGGCATTACTCGAAGTTAAGTTGTCAAGTAGGGGTGCCATTTAAATTTAATGTGAGGGTGAAAGTAAAGTTCCAAGGCGTTATAGAGCCTCAATTCAACATTATTCATGGTCATAAAGGAAAGATGCATAATATGGAAAATACCCGAGAGATAGTTGCATCACTATAAAAGATCAATGCTTCTTTAACCAAAATTGATACTTCATTGATTAAAATTGGAACTTCGTAAAATAAAATGCAAGCACATTAAGGAAGAAATTGAAGATCACATTGATGGCCAAATATAAAATCAACACAAACCTATTTTCATCAATGTCGATGATAAAGTTGTAGTCCAAACAATTCCCATAAGAGTCCAACATAGCCATACACGATGAGGAAATTGTTGTACCCGCCACTCATATCCATGATGGATCACAAAGGATAAAAGCAACTTAAAAATCTTATATTATCAATTGAATATCCCTAGAAGTCCAACATAGCCACATACAATGAGGAAAATGTTGTACCCACCACTCATATCCATGATGGTTCACAAAGGATAAAAGCAACTTGAAAATTTGAATATCCCTGGGAGTCCAACATTGCCACATACAATGATGAAATTGTTGTACCCACCACTCATATCCATGATGGTTCAAAAAGGATAAAAGCAACTTGAAAATCTTATATTATCAATTGAATATCCATAGATCGAGCTCTATGTCGCTCATTTCCATTGCATCATCCTCTACTTGTTAATTTCTCAAATCCTCTTCACACGCATGATGTTCCTTCTTGCTTTAGTAATAAATTTGCCTTTCTTCGTGATAAACAAGCCTTCACATTCTAGACGAAGAATACAAATTGTTTTTGATGACTTCTGGTTGACATTGAAATCTGGGATCAGTTCTCAATCTCGCTTTGAGGATGAAGCATCTCGAAGAGGGAGGATATGTAATGAACTTAACAAACACAATTGTTATTAATTACTATGACTTAAGTTTCCTAAAGGTCGCGCCCCTTCACCACGACTCGCATCTTCAACATTATAGTAGAGGTTTTATTGTTCAATTGTAAATCATCTATCGATCAATCAATTACTTTTATTCAATATGAATAATATATTTCTGTGCGATGAATGTGCAAAATGGATTATGAATCAATCTGGTTCATAACATTACTCTTAAAACACAATCATCCCTAGTAATTAACCAAAAGAACAATCCTAATATGCTACTCCACAAAACAATCCCCACTGAATACTCCGAGTCAAGCACAAATGAGAATTCCACCTCATGAATAACAGATGTTTCATGCGGACACTAGGAAGCATGTATTTCAAGAGTATACAACAAAGTTGTTCAAAGCAGTAGCGCACAGTTCCTGAAGAGGGACTCATTCATCCAACGCTAAAGGTATGGTCAACCTTCTTGGAAAGTAGTACTAAAGTCTGACACTCGATATCAAAACTGGAACGCTACAATGCCCACTAAAAAAACAATGCAAAAGTTATCCGAATATCCCATTCCTATAATGCAATCACCAATCAACTATCAGTCAATCACAAATAGCAATACCACACTGGAGATGACAGAAGCTGAGCACCAATGATAGAAAACATGGTATCCAGTGTCGTGCAAAACAGTAACAGAGTATCCAGTGAGGGGCTTGTTCATCCAACGCTAAAAGCATGATCATCCCTCATTAAAAGCAATTTGGATTTCAAAATGAAAACTATGAATTACCCTCAAAAGATAGAACAATGCAAAACAAGGAATCTGACCAGATTTTAACATGCATAGTAAAACAGTGACCAGTCCACGACAAACACTCTAGCCAGTTACCGGGAAGGTAACTCTGACATAAATTCAAGGTTAAATTAATGTCAGAACAACGATAAACAGACATTATCAACCGTGAAAATAGGTACAAATGCTAACATACATGTCGAAAGTACTTGGGTTGCAACTTGCCACCTGCTTATCACTAGCTTTGACCAAATAACCCTTTGAAAAAACAACTCCCTCGTGTTGACATCAAACTATAGCACATTAGCTAATCCAGGATAATCAACCTGGCAGTATTTACTATTAAAAATAAATTTTAATATCCTGCCAACATCTATCTGCTGCATGAACTAAGAATTAACAAAATCACTGTGAATCTAAATGGAAAACATTTGCTCAGGGCAAGGGTGAAAGACAGGAAAGAAAAAGAGAAAACAAAAGGATACACAACTAAAATTACCTGAGTGTCGAGAAGACCATTTGTAGAATATACGAAGTTTGTACAGACAAAAGTCTAAGCAAAGAAATGAGCATAGATATAGAACACAACAATTTTAAAAGACTGGAAGACACTACAATCTTGAGATAACTCCTAACTTCAACTTTTCCTGCATTGTCAACAAGGTATGGTTTGTGGTAAAAATAATAATCCAATGAAATCACAAATAATACAATCAAGAGTACTCACTATTCCACATCATGTAAAATCTTAACATGTCAGCTTTTTAACATGCCAGCTTTTGCACTGAACCCACCCCTCAAGAAACCTTGCCTCACATATTGGACACCGACATTTTAAGGTCAGCATCAAAGTGAACAGCAAATACTTTGTCCAATTTTCCCCCATCAGCTACAACAGCATCACCAACAAACAGGAATATATGAACCAGACCACCATCACAGCAACCACAGCTACATTCGGTTTCCCCGGCCCCACATGCTATCACAGTGCAGGGCATGATCCAGTATAAGTCATAAAGATGATATCTTAGATAACATAACAAACTAGGCCCTACATCAAAATACATAACTATTAACAACAAAAGATTTACTCCATGATTAAATTAGGATTACTCTGCAAGTAAAGTGTTTATTGCAGAGGGCACAATGATTCTCCCTTGACCAATGAACGGCATCAATCCAGTTGTACACCCCATACCTGTGTATATTCTAATCTTTTGATGCGAAGGAAAATAAGTATGACTAACCATAAAATACATCCAAGTATATGGTATATCTAACCGCTTAGGTGCCATTCTTGTCCAGCACTGGAAGATGAGTACTTGACATAACAGCACATTCAAGACTCCACAGGTGCAAGAATAAGAGCTACCACAACTAGTTTACTGTTCCTGCAAAAAAAGAAGGCCCAAGAATATGAATATGGATATATTAACTAGTATTATACTGAAGTGATCGACTAAAATGCCTCTTAGGATTGACTGTGTGAATCTGCAGATCGACTGCGTGAATCTCGTGAGCGACTGCGTGAATCTCGTGAGCGACTGCGAGAGTCTTGTGAGCGGCTGCGAGAATTTGCAGGTTTTCTGCGATTTTCTGGGGATTGACTGCGAGAATCTGCAGATTGAGTACGAGCTTTTGGTGACTGAATTGCAACACCAGGTGACCTTCCAGGTAAAGGACTTTGTGAATGGATTTGAGGCAATGGAGAAGAGACTCGCGCTGGCAATCGTGGACTGCAACAAGGAAAAACAGCACACACAGAAAGAAAATCATACACTTTAAATTGTTAGATATGTAACAGCCTATATGATTACACATGAACTATTATCAAGATGTCTGTAAATTAAACAAAAAGTTACATCAAATCATATCATGAGTCAAGACAAATACCTTTCAAAGGAACGACTCCTGGATGTTCGCCTCCCTTCATCATGTAGTTTGCTCCTACTGGCACTCCTGCTGCGGCTAGGACTCGGGCTATAACGACGCTGACTCCGGTACCTTTCACGGTTTCTGTCGCTCTCATAGCTATCACGACTTGATCTCCGTCGTCTATAATCTCTATCTCTATCATCACCTCTTCTGTAATCTCTGTCTCGATGATCATCGACTCTCCTGTAATTCCTATCTTCATAATCGTCATGGTACCTTCTGCTGCAGGAGGAATTACTCACATTAAGTGCCTAGCAAAATATTTTAAAATGATATATGATCACTGATCTTTAATCAAGACTCATTTGTGACTGCATACGGCTCTTTAACATAATGTACTAGCAGTAAGCTAGATACTAAAGATGAGAAAATTTAAAGAACATTAACCAAAAATTCTAATAATTGCTACTAATTCAGAAAAAGGAAAACTTACCTAGACCGAGGGCTGCGACTCCTAGATCGGAGTGTTCTCTTCGAGTTCTCTGCAGTTACCCTTCCTCTCTGACTGCAAGATTTTTAAGGTACGATTGAGTTGCATCATTTTACTCAGTAAATTAATCCAAAGGCAAACTTCCATTTGCCAATCATCAAAAGGTATGACAACAGACTAAACCATCTCTACTCCAAATTAATTATCATGCAACAGCAAATTTGTTTTAGAGTATACCACATACAACTATCTAAATCAAATGTGAACAGATTAAGTTTCCTTATTTACTTCCATCTAATCCTCATTTCTCATTTAATGGCCTTCAAATTAGCCATATATGGCAGAAATATCACTACCCACTGAAAAAAATTACAACATTCAGACAGGAAACACAAATTTCAAGCACACAAATTTCCTAGTTCACTTGAATTATGAAATTCAATTTTTACATCATTGCATTGAGAGAATCCAGGTGCATTCCACAGCCCAGTATGTATGAGATGTGTAAAGTAATGCTAATAAATTGAAATTGAAGAAAAGTTGAGATCCATGACATAAAAGCTAAAAATAAATCAAGAAAAAGTTAACCATAATAATAAAAAAGGAACATGTAAAAATAAAAATAACTGACCATAATATAATAATAATATAAACTAGCATAGCTCCATGTTAACCCCAATCTTTTAAGCACCGAGAAACTTTGTGCCTTGGTTTAATTTTGTGCTCTCTCGATGCTTAATATAGCCAGGGCTAAGATGGATCTATGCTGGTAAATAGCTTAGTTTCTATGCTTAATAAGATCAACAATACTGTAACAAGTTTTCTGTCTATCAAATTCCATAGATAGAACTTAGAACTAATAAAGACACATGATGATATATTATTCAATTCAAAGTGTTAACTGAACAAACTCACGTTGCTTCTGCATTTGGACCATATTTGGCAAACTGCACCATGATGTTTCTTCCATCAACATTCCTGCCTGAATAGAAAAATCACGAGTGCGGTTAGGACCAAAGAATTTCATTTTCCCTCTACTTTATAGAGAAATCTCACTTACCAAAAATTATCCTGCCAAGAGACATTCTTGAATGCAAAAATGAAATCAATATATATTATAAAGTCTTTAACTGTAAAATGCAATTGCTCCAATGGATAAAAACATCAAATAATCCAACACAAATGGTAAATGCAGTTCCATTGTGGATCCATGATCAAACTGCTATGCAACATGCTCCTAATCTCATGATTGTGGAGGGAGAAATTTAAGTTATGAACTAAGTCACATGACATGAGGGCATTGGGAGTATCCAACATGAGACACGTCAACCGGTTACCGGACACGGGGGACACGTTATATATATATATATATATATATATTACAAATTACAAATACATAAAGAAGAAATCAGGTAGGATGTTTCTCTCACCCTTAGACAAGCAAGGCTGCTGAAAAGAAATTTGAAAAAAGCGGAATTCTTAGAGCTAAAAAAAACCTTACAGGATAATGAGAATATTGTCATTCTGAAAGTAGATAAGGGTAAAGCCACTGTGATCATGGATAAACATGACTATCTCAAAAAGATGCTGGAGCACCTTATGACTAGAGGCAGCTACAAAAAGTTATCAGGTAACCCTTTAAACAATGTTACCATTGATGTTAAAAAAGCCATTAAGGATTCCCACCTTGATGAATGCACTAAGAAGCACCTCACCCTTAGCTGCCCTATCATCCCTAGAATTTATGGATTACCGAGAATCCATATAAAAATGAGACCTCCCCTCAGGCTTAAAAAAGCCATTAAAGATTCCCACCTTGATGAATGCACCAAGAAGCACCTCACCCTTAGCTGCCCTATCATCCCTAGAATTTATGGATTACCGAAAATCCATAAAAATGAGACCCCCCTCAGGCCAATTGTTAACACAATTGGCTCTCCTACCTATGAATTAGCCAACTTCCTTGCTGGTATTTTAAAACCGCTTGTAGGTCATACTGACTGCTTTATTAAAGACTCTAGTGCCTTTGTGGATATGATCAAAGACGTTACTCTTGACACCAAGATTTGATAGTCAGCATTGATTGATGTAGTCTCCTTGTTCACTATGAACCCCATTGACGGATGCCATAAGGACTGTCACCAACCCTGAGATTGCCAAGCTGATTGAAGTCTGTCTTAGGTCCACCTTTTTTAGTTTCCAAGGAGAATTTTATGAACAAACCAGTGGAATTGCTATGGGATCTCCACTCTCCCCCATTGTGGTCAATATCTTCATGGAAGCCTTTGAGACTAAAGCCCTTAACTCCTATCATCTTAAACCCAAGATTTGGAAGAGCTTTGCTGATGACACCAACGTTATTTGGCCCCATGGTAGTGATGAATTGTCTAAGTTTATTCATCATTTAAACAACCAATCAGAGGATATCCAATTCACCATGGAGATGGAAGAGAACGGTAGTATTCCTTTTCTGGATGTAAGAGTTACCAAGAAACCCGATGGGACCTTATCCCATCAATTTTTTAGAAAGGCCACCCATACTGAGCAATATATTCATGTTGATTCCCATCACCATCCCACCCAAAAGGTTGGTGTCATTAGTGCCTTGGCCACTAGGGCCCTTACAATCTTGAACAATGAACACCTTGATCATGAGCGCAAGCAACTCATTCAGGTGTTCAAAAAGAATGGGTATAAAGAAACCCATGTTAGGAGCATCATTCAGAGACCTCGAAATTGATCCTTCAATTAATCTAAGGTGTCACTGACATGATTTCTACAATCCTTAGGAAAAGACACATTTATGTCTCTTTCAAACCCCCTAACACCATTAGGGGAATGATGAAGTCAATTAAGGACTCTATAAATCTTCATCTTTACAAAGGGGTTTCAAACCCCTAACACCATTAGGGGAATGATGAAGTCAATTAAGGACTCTATAAATCCTCATCTTTACAAAGGGGTCTATGAGATACCCTGCTCCTATGGCAAATCCTACAGTGGGGAAACAGGTTGTTCCTTCCAATTAAGGGTCAATGAACATGAAGCGAATATTAAACATGACGTTTTCCACACCTTTGTCCTTGTCGAGCACACCCATAACACTAAACATCAATTACGCCTTGAGCACACTAAGGTGCTTGCTAAGGAGGATAACTATTTTAGGCCTAAGAATAAAGAAGTCATTGAAATCATCAAGCATCCTCTTAATCTCGAGAGAGATAATGGTTGGGATGTTAGCACGAATTGGTTCCTTGTTCTTCGCAAAGCTAGAAATATGA
>SNQJ01S0149173.1:0-11931 GCA_010110895.2 Picea sitchensis
GTCGAATGCAATAAACCCAAGTTTTTCTAGTTGCATCATCAATAAAAGTAACATAATAATGAGAGCCACCAAGAGATGATACCTAAGCTAGTCCCCATACATATGTATGCACAAGCTCTAACCTTTCATTCTTCTTTTCTTTTTCGACTCTGAGAAATATGACTCTCTTTTGTTTTCCATAAACACAATGCTCACAGAAGTCCAAATCAATTTGTTTAAGATCTGGCAACAAATTTATTTTGTGAAGGATCTGCATACCCTTCTCAGTCATGTGTCCGAGCCTATGATTCCATAGTGTTGTATCCACTCCTGTAGAAGATAAAGATATAGAAGAGTCAGTATTACCAGTACATAGATACAATATACCTACCTTCTCTCCTTTCGCTATCACCAATGATCCTTTGATGACCTTCCACGTCTTATCTATAAATATGGATATACAACCTTCACTTGCCAACTACCCTATTAATCAGATTTTTACTTAAATCTGGAACATGTTTTACCTCTTTCAACAACCATTGGTTTCCATTTCGTTGCTTTATTTTTACCTTTCCCATTCCAACAATTTTGCATGGTTTATTATCACCCAAATGAACCTGTCCAAAATCACTCACCACGAGACATAATCTAGAAAATGTTTCCTATGGGGTGTGGCATGAAATGGAAGCTCGAATCTACTGCAAGACTTCGAAATATTATCTGAGAGAAAGAATCAAAGCATCTTGTAACACATCACACATTTACATTTGCTTCTGATTTCTCTCATGTTGTCCATCTCTTTGTTTCTTTGGAGCTCTGCTTGATATTTCTTGGTGTATTTATTTCTCACAATTCGGCCTCCTATCTTTCCAGGTACGGATTTGGATCACCGCCCTTCCTAAATTTCAGCGGTTTCTGAGCCCTTTCCTCTATCCTTTTGTCTTCCCACATTCTCCATGTTCAACACATTTCTTTGTTGTCTCACCTATGATTTTCCATAACATTTCCTCACTAAGGATAACACCAACAACATCATCAAATTTTAAAGTATTTAGGGCGAGGAGACATAGTTACTTATTCATGACCAAGCCATTCAACTTTACGGAGGTAGGCACAAGATTAGAAGAGCCCTAACCTCATCATCAAAGTCCACTTTTCTGGAGAACTTAGTTGATTAGTAACTTTATTAGATTCATTTAAATGATGTATGTGGACCCACCTTGACATCTTCATATTAAAATAATCTCTTCATTAGAAATACCTTATTATTGTTGAGGGTTTTCATACAATTTGTGGCAGCGTCCATCAAACCCTTAGTTGTCTTTTATTTTGGAAATATTGAGAAGCCCGCGAACTTCTTGCCAAGCTCAGCCGTATCATTCCTAGAGCCTTTTCGTCAAGAATCTCCATTCTTCATCCTTCATGGCCCGTCGGCTTCTTTGCTACTCCGGCTCAATGGTAGGAATAGATCCTTATGATATATAAATAGTCTTCCATCTACATCTTCCATAGCTGGTAGTTTTGGCCATTCGTTATCGACCCTAAACTTTCCATCTTCCGACATTGCTCCCACTTTCGAACAAGAACCCTCTTTTCCTGCGAGTTACCTTATGCTCACGATACAGGTTATTTAGAAAAAGCGAGGGCTGAACCCAATAAAATAAAACACATGCGAAAACAAAACACAAAAGACACACACAATACAAGAGGGTACAAATTCGTGGTTCACCCGAGTGTGAGCTCGATCCACCATAAGTACCCGAGGTCCTTCCTTTATTGTTATCCAGCAAATGAAGACGCCACAACCTACAAAAAAACGTGTTGTAACTTCCTCTTCTTTCTCTCCGGTCCTCCTCTCGAATACAATATTCACCATCAACCATAGCCATAATACATTTCCCTCATAAAAAAGGGTTGCCTTCTAGGTAAAAAACCCTAACACAATATCTACCATTAGATCTGCGACCTTATAATGAATGGTCAGTTACAATGAGAATACAATATACTTTTTATAAGGCAATTTTTTCTTGGAATTAGCCCGAGAACCCAAAGGGACGTTGCCCCCAAACCCACTTCCCCGGTTGAGGGGATAGCCCCGGAACCGTGGGGGTACCCCCTCGCACTCCCTAGATGGAAGAGTGTACATGCCAAAGTTGTAAATACTTCATGGGGTATAAACAAGGGTGAAAGTAAAAGACCTATCTCATCGGAAGATAATTGGGCTCCACAGCTTAGCGATGAAGTGGGTATACAAATAACTTTAATTTGCTAGGTTTTCTTTTGGCACATAGCGAACATCCTCGAACATATCTTGAAACACTTTAATTCATTTTAGTCCAATAAGCGGTACCTTTACAAATTAGCCAATGTCTTGCCTACGCAAAGTGACCAACAATAAGAAGAGAAGAATGTGCTTCTTTTATTATGTTGATTCGTTCACCTTGTGGAATACATAGCTTGCCAAAGATGATACAAAGATTATCATGCACATGGTAATCCAATTCCTCAACATGGTTAGAATGACACAAAGTCTCATATACTTCTTTAAAATCAGCATCTAAAGCATATTGCTCAACTTAACTCTCATGCATGATAGGACTATGCTTAAGAATAGCTGAAGCAATACTAATGAGCCTTGAAGCATATCAACAAATTTGTTATAATTCCCTTCTTATACCTTATGATTAAGTGGAATTGTTGTAGAAAACCATCCATCACGAAGTGCCTTGCTTATTGTAGCTTTGTTTGTGATTGTAAGTATTAGGTGGTTGATGATACGTGTGGACAATGGTTTCTTTTCCCCAACAAGTAATGTTTCATTTTTTCACACTTTTGCACCAATGCGACTCCTTATCATAAAAGTGGGATATTTAATCCACAACACATATTCAAATTTTCAGAATGAAAACTTATGGAGCTTACCATGTTGTAACAAGACAACTCCCATTGCATAATTGCTTGCATTAGTTTGAATTTCAAAAGGTTGCCTCAAATTTGGAAGTGCAAGAACTGGTGCTGAGCTGATCTTCTCTTTCAAAGTATCAAAGCCTTTTTGCTTGCCTCCCCATTGAAAACCTTTTGAAATCCAAACTGATGAAAGCAATTATGCAATGGGATAAAAATTAGCAATAAACTTTTTTCCAATATTGGGCTGCTCCCAAAACTTCTTACCTCCTATCACATTGTTGGGCTTGGGCCATTCAATATGACTTTGACCTTGGAGGGATCAATTTTCAATTCACCTCCACCAATAATATGCTAGTAAATAAGTGATGTTTTTCCAAACTCACATTTTGGACATCTTCAAAAACAAACTTTTCCTTTCTCAAAACATCCAAAACTTGCTTTACATGCTTTACATTCTCTTCACGAGATTTACCTAAAGATCAAAATGTCATCAAGTAGACAATAACACAATCATCAAGAAAAGGCCTTAAGACATCATTCCTTAACTCTCATGAAAAGTAGGAGGTTACGCATTGAAAAGTCAAAAGGCATTACCATCCATCAAACAAACGCACTTTGTTTTGAAAGTTGTCTTCCATGTGTCTCCTTAGGCAATCCTAATCTGATGATGTCAGCTTTCAAATCCAACTTGGTAAAATACTTAGCATATTTCATTGATCAAGCAAATCAATGGATTCTAGGAGGAAGAGGGATAGTGATTCTTTATAAATAATCTTGTTCAAATCCCTAAAATCAACACACATCGCCATGTACCATCTTTCTTTGGCACTAACACAATTGGAATCCACGTGATATTAGCCCTGGAAACGATGACCCTCTTTTCAAACAGCTCTTGGATTTGTTTTTTATTTCGCTTATTCTCATAGTGACATCTTGTATACCAATGTTTGGAAGAGGACGAATCTTTAACGCGGTGGATTTCATGTTGGATACCCTTTTGGAATTAATCCCTTTGGTTCTGAAACATCTCATCATATTGATTAACAACCTCCTATATATCAGATTTCCAACTTTGCATCAGAACCTTGGAAAACTTAGTTTTCAATATCATCTTGGGTTTTAATCATTAAGGGAACAAAATTCTTGCTATCATTGACTAATCTATTCATTTGTCCAACATTTGTAAGTGTCAAATTCATCTTCTTTGTATGGGCTCTAACAATGTACTCGAATCCATTTTTAAACAAGTGTGCCTTATTTTTTCATGATGAAAAGTAAACTTCTATCATATAAATATGGGCTTCCCAACACAATACAGATTCAAAGGAACATCAAGCTCTACCTCATCAATAAAATTTGTAGTGATAGCAAACCTAAGTTT
The DNA here is from genome assembly GCA_010110895.2 of Picea sitchensis. Lineage (NCBI taxonomy): Eukaryota > Viridiplantae > Streptophyta > Pinopsida > Pinales > Pinaceae > Picea > Picea sitchensis. The sequence goes on from SNQJ01S0149173.1 coordinate 4,268, forward strand.
ACACCTTCTTACATCTCTTTTGTAATTTAGCATTATCACATATCAACCAAGGGTATGGTTTAGGATGTGGAATTGTTTCCAATTTTAATTTCTTAATAGTGTCTTCGGATATAAAGTTTGAGATCCAGTATCAAACAAATTATCTATCTTGGTATGCTGAAACAACCCTTATGTGAAAAGTTATATTCTTTCTTTTCTTATTCGAGTTACCGTGAGATTATTGTTACTTGAAGAACTAGTACTTGCAATAGAGACCTTTACCTTGATAACCCATGGTACGTAATATTTGTTTCATCATCCAAATTAGAACCTAAATCATGTTCTATTGTTACAGCGATCTTTGAATTCCTTTTTGAAATTTTTGGGTCTCTTTTCGGGATGAAGTTTCCAACAATGGTCTTCATCATGGCCATCTTTTTGAACAATGTTTGCATGTAGAATTTTCTCCCTCTTTCTTAACAACAACATTCTTTTGCCATTACCCTTGAACTTTCTCTTTCCTTTGTCTCCCATGGTGAAAGGCTTCTTGTTACCCTCATGAGTTTCATTCCTTCCTCTTGCTTCCAAATGAGTTACTTTGAACACAAACTTCATCTAGATTTGAAGGGTTAAACATTGTATGGTATGTATAAAATAACTATGTAAAGCTCCAATGTATTTGAGTGATGAAAGTTTCTTAAGAAGATGAAAAATCTACTCCCAAAACCAAGCTCTTCTCCTAAATTCTTGAGTAAAGCTTTGCACATTTTGTCACTTTAGCTTGTCTAAAATTTTTCCAATCCATAGTAGATTTTTTCATATATGCCAATGCGTAAAATTGCTTTTTAATTACCCAACAATAAAATCATTCCAAGAGGGTTAAATTTTACCATGTTTCTTCATGTCTTCTTGAGTCTTGTCTTCCCACCAAATGAGTGTTACTATCAATATTAAGAAGCAAGCTGAATCTTAGTTTCATCATCTTGAATTTTTTGTATCCTCTGATACACCTCAATAGTAAGTCAATTTATCTAATTTCGGCATTTATCTCTCCATTGTATATTGACAATTAGAGATTTAATATCAAAGCTTTAACAAAGGAATTTGTGAAGGTTTTTTACCATGTCCCTTTAATTTGGAAGAGGTCTTGAACTAGTAGAAGAAGGAAGAAGAAGGAATTGAGGGGTGGAGAGGCACCATTACCTCCATTTCCATTTGGGTTTTATCACCCTTGTCTCCCTTATGCTTTGAAGGGTTGGAGCCTTCACCTTGCAACCCTTGTATTCTTTCTTCCATCAAGAGTTTCATCATTTCTCTCATTTCCATAGAAGAAGCCTTTAAGGGTCTTCATAAATGCAGCGGAATATGTTCATGACTCTCTTCATGAGCCATACTTGGTGAATGCCTCATGAAACTTGAGGTGATGATATAATATTTCTTCTTGAAGGATGAGAACTTGTCTCTACAAGTTGAACTTCTCCTCTTATGAGTTTCAGCCTTGTGAGCATCCAGTAAAACACTTGCAAATAATCAAGTCTTCAAAAGCCTAGGCTCTGATACCAACTTGATGCGAAAATGAAAGTAAAAGACTTGTATTCTTGAAAATATTTGCAAGTTTTAATTCAAAATTGTTCTTATGAAAATGGATCAATTTTGCCAACACAACTTTTATAGAAATAACATGTTCAAGATGCATATAAACAACAACAAATAGCAGGTGAACAGAAACACATAACACAACAAATGATAAAGGTTCACCCCTCTCTTGGGCTACATATTTTGGTCCAACTTCAAATGGATCTTTTGTATTATTTGCTCAAAGAGATTAGCACAAAATATGTGCTTTACCATGCTCAAAATGCCAAAATAGATGGCTCAATGGATTCAAAACGTCCAAAACCCTAAATTTGGGCTTTTTGTGGCACCCTCGTTTAATGAAAAATTGAAGAAGATAGGCTTCCTAAGTTCCCCTTAAACTTGTTGTCTACGGATGCATGAAATGCACCTTTGCCTCCCTCAACTTCCTAACCCCCGCATTTTTGTGTTAAAACTACATTGCAAGGTAGCCATTCAATGATGATCTTGGCCTTGCTTTGATTACGTGCCTATCCCCTAACCTCCTAGAACCATGGTCATGTGGGTCATAGGACCCGTGTGTGCTCATCACGAAGGAGACCCAGGTTTAATGACATATGTGCCAGTAGGAGAAAGTGCGCCAGTTGTTACATTGTATACACATATGGCCGGGGGCTGGGGCTAAGCCCAAGCACGGACAATGCCCCAACCATGATAAATTCAGATTTAAATATTTTTTTACCGTTTATATTATAAGAACCAAGCGGTGGTGAGTGCGGCTGGTTAGGCTGACCCCTTCCCAGACTTTTACCCACGGGAGGTCGCGGGGTTGAATCCTACCAACAACATAAATTTTAAGCCATTTCGCGTGTCATACACCAGCATTGCAGGTGCGCCCAGCCAACACACGCCATGTCATACAACCACCTTGCGGTGTCATGCGAGCTGCGCCGCGTCGGCATCCGTGCGGGCTGTACAATCAACATTTTTTTTGCCTATTTGTCGATTTGAACATAACGCAATATCTCACTCATCCAACATACGTTTGAACCCAAAGCGGTGCGTTGGAGTTCATGTGATGAGACCTCGTTCCCATTCAATTTGAAATTGATTACGAGCACTGGTGCAGTAGAGTGATCCACGGATCATAAAGGAAAAACCTCTTCTTCTTGATAGCATAAAGTATCTTTATTTTATGCACATTATCATTCTTATGAGCTTCAACTCTTCTTGAGGCTACAACCTTTGTTTTACAAGCAACAACTTGTTGAAACACCAAATCTATGGTTTCTCTAGCACCCATAGAGGAAACAACAAATCCGTGAGTGTTCCGGCCACCAGCTGGATGGAAGCGCAAATTTTGGATTACACAAGCACCAACGTGTAGCAATCGTTCTCCCTTGCACCACCACATACCTAGTTTCTCTAGAGTACGCCCACACTAGAGGGTACAACTCCCTGTGTTCAAGCATCCACTTGAAACTCACAAGGACAACAATCCTCCCTAGCACCACCTACCACCACGAAATATAAAAAGTGCGTTCTTGAAACTTATTGCGTGATACAATATTTATCAAAGGCTTACCGGTCTCATCATTGTTGCTATATTTCTCTACTCTATGCTGGCGTCGGTGTCTTCATGCTCACATCTTCTTGAGATTCCTTATCTTCTCCTTAGTCTCTGCATGTGCGCCTTGACTTTCTCTTCCTCTCGGATATGCATTTTGTTCTATATATTTATTCTGCGCTTTATGCTCTATGTATTATTTCCATTCTATGTGTTATGCCTCTTCTATGTGTTTTAGGTGCTACACACAACATGCTTCTACCATAAATAACTCTCAAAAAGTAGCTTCTCTTCTTTTTTATGCATTTATTTATCATGCCAATTCCTCTGTCGGATCATACACCTAACTCTTCATTCTCTATGGCGATCATGTTGAGTATGTTCTTCATCAATGGTCATTATCTTGAGATTCTTTGGCTTCTCAGTCTGTTCTTCATCAATGGTCATTATCTTGAGATTCTTTGGCTTCTCTGGAAGTTACAGTCTTCGACGCTTTTCCATCTGTCAATTGTCTCTATTGTGAGTCTTCATCCTACTGGTAGTTACCTCTAGACTCTTCAGTTTCTCTAGCGATCACCCTGACGCTCTTCAAATTCTCTGGCAGTTATGCTCAGTGTGTTCACCATCAATGGATGTTATCCCAAGATTCCTTGGCTTCTCTAGTAGTCTAAACTCTTCGTCTTCTCTGTCAGTTAAACCAGTCGTCTTTGGCTTCTTTGGCTTATAAGCCCCTTCCTTCATGTGACCACTGGTGGTGACCCAATCGCCTATTGAAAAGGTGGTTCCCGATCTCGGTCTAGTGAGCGCTAGCTCTTTTTCATGATATGACCTTGGGATATGAACTTCACATGACCACGTGATTGCAGGTGCGTCCATAGGCGGTTTGAGGGAAACCTGATTTTCGCCCCACAATTCACTACGAGCCTCAATGCATCCTTTCTCCAAAACCATGGTTTCAATTATAGACCGCTCATGAAAAATTAAGACCCAAGCATGTTCTGGCCCCGCAATGAGATGGGACCATCGATCTTACGATCTTGACGGTGATCTTGAAACAAACATATCATATTGAACGATTTATTTCACAGAAACAAATCAATTGTCAGATTTGATCCTTACACTCATCCTTTCATTTTTCAATCTGATGGCTAGGACTTAATCAAACATTGAGATGGATGGTTGTCGGAAATTCACCCTTCAGAACTTCAGAATTTCAACTTCTCAAACTTACACTATCCTTCCACTGTACTATGATCAACGGTTGAGAATACACCCGAAGTGATCTTTCAAATCGGACGACTCACGTTCTTGCTGACATGGTCTCCCACATGTCCTTGCTGAGATGGTCTGATGATGTGGGTGAGACGTGTAGGCAGTGTAGTGGAATGTGGAGGCAAAGCACGGTAGTGGAGTGTGATGTGTAACGGGTAGTGGAGTGTGATGTCAGAGCACGGAGGTGGTATGTATGAGTGGTTTGGTGGTTTACTCAGAGGGGGCGTCAAGCGGTAAGTGGTAATGAGCGAGGGGGGTCTGATTTAATAGAAAGGTGACATGTATGAGGGTCCCACAAGGAAAATACCACCAACTCGGACCCCCCCCACCATGATTAAAGGCATAAATATTGGGAGGGGGGGGTCCGATATGACCTATCAACCGTAGATCTGAGTCCCTGATTCTCGGCCGCTGAGATTAGCACGCCCTTTACACAACTTATACTGTCCTTCCACTTTAGAATGATCTGACAGTTGCGATATTCTTCGGATGATATGATGGTCAAGAACATATTTTGTCTCTCCGGGTCTCCGAACTTTGGGAAGTTCAAATCTCAAGCCGAATTCTTGAAGTGAGATTTTTCCGAAGATTAACCTCCTCACATATTTATACCTGAAACAAATGATGTTCGTTGGATCAAGATCATAGATCAACTACCCGATATGTCTACGATGCATCTCTTCTAGCTTATCCTGTCCTTCCACTTAGAATGATCCAACGACTGACGAAAATTCACATTTGATCCGATGACTGACGGGTATTCGGATAATCAAATTACCATCTCTTTAGCCCCATTTAACTTACCCTTCAATTAATTCGATCCGAAAGTCGACGGATATTCGGGTGTTCGTGATCTCAGATATCATCCCTTGCTTATCCTGTCCTTCCACTAATTCAATCCGTCGATCGTCACATTTTCTCCAGATTTGATGGTTCACATGCATTTAAGATTTCAGGCTTCGAGTAATTCAACTTTCAAGTTGCCAATTCTTCCGAAGTGAGATTCCCCGAATGGTAACCTCCTCGCAAATCCACTGGATCTAATGGTTGTTGGTATTTTGGATCGATGATCCAACGTCCAATGTCTCTCTTCTTCCTGAGCTTCTGATCTCTCCGACTTAGAATATTTTCTAAGTATTCACAAGTCTCGACCTTTTCTCCTCCTGCGAGTCCGTCTCTTGGACCTTGTCTGCAATTCTGGAAACTGCTATCTCTTCTGAGCTTTCTTGTTTCTGCATATTGTTCGCTTCTCCTCCTAATCTTATGATTTTCCTGTAAAACATCGACATTGTTGTTCTTGCAATCAATGAAAAGCACACGTTTTCCTGTAAAACATGTCAACAATCTCCCCCTTTGGCATTGATGGCAACCCTAAAAGGTTGCTTCTTGGACCTCCAACTATAGCATCCAGACCACTCCTTTTACCCCCCTTTGACATCAATGTCAAAGAAAACATTCTCCCCCTTAGCGGTTGCAGTACTTTACAGAGGTATCATATATTCAACCAACACATACTCCCCCTGACATGATGGACTCTCTTAGGTTGATAATGGGGTCACGCCCAACTTCTGGCGTAGATACTCAAACTGAGATTTTGCAAACGGTTTAGTGAAGATATCAGAAATATGATCTTTGGATGGAATATAATACAAAGAAACAATAGTGTTGGTCACCTGTTCCCTCAATAAGTGATACTTGATTGGTATATTCTTGGTCTTGGAGTGAAATACAAGATTCTTTGACACACTAATTGCACTAGTATTATCACAATTAATTGGGATCGGTGCAGTATATTTTACCTCAAATTATGCAAGTGTCTAAATCATCCATAATACTTGGGTACAACAAGTGGAAACTGCAATGTACTCAAATTTTGTAGTCGATAAGGAAATGAAACCTTGCTTCTTGCTCAACCATGATACAAGAGAATCTCCTAAGAAGAATGCACCTCCACTCATGCTTTTCCTTTCATCCATGCAGTTATCCCAATCAACATTTGAATAGACTGATAATTGAAAATTTTGATTCCTAGGATACCATAGACCATAGTTCATTGTTCCTTTCAAATATTTGAATATTCTTTTGACAGCTATCAAATGACTTTGTTTAGGTGCAGACTGATACCTTCCTACCATTCCAACAACATGCATTATGTCTGTATGAGTTGTTGTGATGTACAACAAGATTCCTATCATAGACCTATATGAACTCTAATCAACATTAGGTGAGTCATCATCCTTTCTTAGCTTGCATCCAGTGACCATAGGTGTTCTCACAGGTGTAGAATCTTCCATTTGAAACGTTTTCAATATTTCTCTTAGATATTTCTTCTGAGAAAGAAATAGTCCTTTAGAACTCTGAGTAATTTGCAGACCAAGAAAAAATGGCAGTTCCCCTATCATAGACATTTCAAATTCAGACTGCATGGTAGAAGCAAACCACTTTACCAGTGAAGCATTATTACTTCCGAAGATGATGTCATCTACATAGACCAACACAATGAGCAAAATATTACCCTGTGTTTTGATATATAAATTGTTGTCAACCGTTCCTCTCTTGAACCCTTTGTCTTGAAGATACTTATCTAGTCTATAGTACCAGGCACGAAGAGCTTGTTTCAACCCATATAAGGCTTTCTTCAACTTGCAAATAAAGTCAGGGTTATCTGACAGTTGGAAACCTTCTGGTTGTCCCATATATACTTCTTCTGTTAGATCTCCATTTAGAAAAGCCGACTTGACATCCATTTGATAGACTTTAAACTTCTTATGAAAAACATAGGCAAGAAACATTCTAATAACTTCTAATATTGCTACGGGCGCAAATGTTTCATCAAAATCCAGTCCTTCTATTTGAGCATATCCTTTACAGACCAATCTAGATTTATTCCTAACTATTTGTCCTTGTTCATTAATTTTATTTTTAAACACCCATTTGGATCCAATTACATTCTTATCTTCCGGTCTAGGAACAAGCTCCCAAGTATTGTTCTTCTCAATCTGATCCAGTTCCTCATTCATTGATTTTAACCAATTTACATATTCATTGGCTTAATTGAAGTTATTGGGTTCCACCATGGATATGAAGGTTATATGTGATTGCTCGGTGTCTTTGATTATCCTTCTCCAAGTTTTTACACCTTTGTCTTTCTCACCAATTATCTGACTTGCAGGATGATTCTTTTGAGTAATTCTGGAGGAAGGATTTGATGTTGTCTGCTGATTTGAGTTTGCCTGAGTGTTTGTATCTTCATCTGACTCAGAGTCTTATT
>SNQJ01S0149173.1:11941-28376 GCA_010110895.2 Picea sitchensis
TCATTTGAAGAGAATTCTTTCCCTTTATGCTTTTCTTCATTTAAATTGTTGAAAGAAAATTTTTAAGATCATCATTGAAGGAGAGGAATGTGTGCTGATACAAAATCACATTGATTCACTCAAACAAATTGACAAGAAATTGCAACAATCTTCTTATGTGTTCGATGACCCTGTTGCTTGTTATATGGAAGGTTTTATCACTTCAAAATTGCAGCCATTGGTCAAAGATGAATCTGAAAATGTAGATGATGATGAGTTGTTGTCCAAATTAACCATGTCCTTCTTGCCATCATGGGTTTCATTGCAGAAATTTAATACATATCTTCAACCATTTCATGACATCCATAAGTTTGAGATTTATGGAAGCAGAAATGTAGTTGGAGGGCTAATACAAGATGACAATCTTGTGCAATCTCCTTAAATCATTTTTCTTTCTTTTCAAGATCCTTTTGCAGCATGTTTGGAAACAACGAATGGACCTAAGTTTTTAAATTTGGTCAATATTGAATTTGATGAGTTTCCATTGAGAGGGTTTTCCCTTTCAATACTGATCAAAGATACGCAAGGAATTCAACCCGTGGATAAGACAATTGCATGGTTGCACTGGATTTTTTATTTCACCTAATCAAATAGCTCAGATATTAGCATAGTGTAGGTAGCAATTTGAATAAGCTCGGCATGGCAAGCATTTCTTTCATCATTTTTCAGTTTGTATTTTCAGTTTGGGTTTAGTTCAGTTGCAAAATAAGTTGGTGGTGAAACAGATTACAGGTTGTAGATCACAGTATATGGCTTGGGAACAACTCAATGGATAGGCACAGGGTCTATGAGTTCTTTGCTACCTCATGGGGAGGATAGCATCCCCATTGGAGCTAGCTATTAGTACCATGATTTTCATAGCTAGAGTTAGAGGTTTGTCCAAAGTTTTCAAAGTCATGACTTGATCTTGGGAAAATCAAGGCATTCCTAGATGAGTCATAGGTTAGGGTCAATATCATGTAAAAGGTATTATGGTTCATCATCACCTTTCATGCGGTTAGAGAAGGAACAATCATGACACTCCATGTCATTGGTATCGTTGCAAACTTCAAAAGCATACTCGTTGTGAAAATTCGTTGCACAAAGGCTTTTATTGTTTTCATTTGTTGTGCACTGCGCAGAGGATTTCATCACGCGGAGGATTTTTCCGCATAGGGGATTTTTCCGCATAGGGGATTTTGTCGTGCAGAGGATTTTGTCGCGCAGAGGATTTCATCACGCAGAGGGTTTTGTCACGCAAAGGATTTTGTCGCGTAGAGGATGTCATTGTGTAGAGGGTTTGTCGCGCAGGAAATTTTGTCACACAGAGGATTTTGTCGCATAGAGGATTTCATCATGCATAGGGTTTTGTCGCACAAAGGATTTTGTCGTGTAGAGGATTTCATCGCGCAGAGGGTTTTATCACGCATGGGATTTTGTCGCGCAGAGGGTTTTTTCATGCAAAGGAATTTTTTGCGCAAAGGATTTTGTCACGCAAAGGATTTCATCACGCGAAGGATTTCATCGTGCAAAGGGTTTTCCCATGCAGAGGTTTTTGTCACGCAGAGGGTTTTGTTGTGCACAGGCTATATGGAACATTGCGTAAATGATTGGTTTAGTGGTCAACTTCAAGGTCACTTTCTGACCAACTGGATATGAATTTTGAAAATCCCCGAAAGGTTTTTGTCGAGGAAAAACCAAATAATAAAAACCTCTCTCATATTTTTGTAGATTCGAAGGAATATTTGAGCCTTATTTTTCAGTTTTCATGATTTCATGTTTGAGACATGTTTTTACGACACGTATTCCAGCTAGTTGGAGATGAATTTCAAGAAACCGAGAGAGGTTTTTCTTTAGAACGAGCTTACCTACAAAAACCATTAAATATGTGTTTCTTGTATATCATTTCCATGATTATGTTTTTCTTCTATCATTGTCCGAGAGAAAGTGGTAGGAATTCATCCATGCTTGATGTTCCTTTCACACTAATGATGCTTATTACTTGTTAAGGGTTACTTTTACAGAATTCATCTTCATTTGATGCTTTGTTTAGTAATTAATCTTTGTGTCCTTTCTTCTAAAGTTGCACAGGAGATTCATCCACCGATTGATGTTTGTAGTGTTGTGGTATATATTCTCCTTTCCATCTCTCATTTCATATCATTTATTTGTTTAGCATAGCACCTATTTTGCCTCAAATCTGTAGAAAGAAACCAACCAGTTGTTGACTATAAAAACATTGTAATTCATGCCTTGACTCCATTTCCCAATGATACATTTTCCTTGTTGGTCCTACCAATCCTTTTAAAACAAAAACAAACTTGTCCTATTGCAAAATCTGACCTTTGTGCATTTATTGATGAATCCTTTGAGTTATTACCAGTCATTAGACATCTGAGAAAACCCTCTCTGGTTGTATAGGTCAGAATACAATCTAAAGTTGGTTGAAACAATTACCTTGGATTTTTCTTTGATACATCCCAAAAAAAAAATTGAGTTCTAACAAACTAAATCAAAACCTTCACCAACAAAATGACACAAGCATATTCATTGAGCTCCAACATAATCAAAGATTGAAAGGAGATTCATTAAGAAAACCACCATTGATGTGTGACTCCTATTTTAACCATCTCACTCCATTATTCGTATCTGTATGATTGATACTAGGAAGTGGTTTAAGTATTGACCCCTTAAACTTAGTATTGTTAACCAAGAAATCGGTTATGTGACATCAAGGGGAAACATGATGTTTAATTAAATATTTGTAAATAAATTATCTAAACAAAAATAAAATAACACTTAACATTTCATAAATATGAAGAAAATATTAATAAAGAAAAAACATTGATAATGTGGGGGCAACATTGTTAAACCACAGAAATTGATGAATTTAAAATAGGTAATTGTTAAAAGGGGATTATCTAACCCCTGTAAGGATGTGAAAAAAGATAAATTTGATGGGAATACTTGAAACATGTCTTTAAAAAATATAGAATAAAAAAATTCATTCTCGTGAGCTAGAAAAATAATGTTAGTAAAATATTTGAGCAGCCAACAAACAAAGAGTATCCATATATTGTTAAAATGAGGTTAGATGATAGGTGTTATTGAAATTCTTTTAGTGAAAGCAGGGTGGAGAAAAACTTTGGCTTAGGATTGGGTGAATTGTTAGACCTTGTGTGATGAGAGTTAGTTTCACAGCCCCTACATAGGGGACGCATTAGAACTCAAGAGCACATTGACTATGGGGAAAGTGCTTGTGATGCATGCATTTTATGTGGGGAACATTGGCCTAGAAACTTAGTGTCAATCATTATTAAACTACAAATATTTCTTACTATTTACTTTGTTAAAATGAAAAATGATTGTTTAGTTGTTTAAGGTTTAATTTGTCAATGAGATATTAAAGAAGATTAGTTGTTAAATTATTTTAAAAAAATCTTAATTTTCCTTAATAAAAGTAATAGAATCATTATAGATAAATTCTATTATTTTATGTATAAAACTTATAATTAGTTATTTAGATAAAGAAAATGTGTAAAACTCTCATAATTTAAATAAAGACAATGATTTGATACATTGTGATGCCCTGACAAACTCTAACGGGGGTTTCCAGGGACGGGTTCTAGGGTTACAGCTTTAGCAACGAACAACATGGTGGCCAAAGGGGGAGGGAGAAGGACTCCCTCCTACAAGCAGGTAGTGGTGGACAAAGGGAAAATTCCATGCAGCATGGGGTTTAAGGAACCCCTGAAAAGGACCTTGGGATCAGGGCCAGAGTACAATAAAGAGGATAACCAAGGGAAAAAAGACCGAATGGGGGAGGAGACCAGGGAGGCCCGGAGTAGCACACTAAAAACAAAAAACCCTAGTGGGGTAGGTGGGAACAACCCATGCAAACCAAAAACAATGTTAATCCCAAAGGTTATTCTAGAATATCCCCAAACCCAAATCTTTCGAGATCAGATGAATATGCATGCCCTAATTTGCAAGTTTATGGGCATGTGGCATACAAAAAAGACCTTGTGCAGCTGTATAAAATACCGATGGAAGTCGAGTGGAGAAGTTGAACTCCACCTAGGATCGAAAGGATATTTTACAACAATATTTATGAACTTAGAAGAAAAAGATAAAATATTTGAGGGAGGACTATATTTCCATGCCTCAGCGGGATTGTACATGCAGTTGTGGAAGGAAAAATTCTCCCCCAAAAAGGAGACCTTTAAAAGCGTCCCAGTCTGGATTAGGATTTACTCCCTATCGTTGGATTATTGTTTGTCGTCCACCTTCAAAGACATAGGGAACAAACTGGGTAAATATGTCAAGACGTCGGATGAAACATTAAAAGGGAAGTATACATCCTATGGGAGAATCTGTATAGAGATGGATGTCTCGGGGGCACTCTCGGAGGCAATCAGTATGGAGTTCAAGGATGAGGAATGGATACAAATCATAGATTATGAGAAGATCCTGTTTCGATGTAGAAGGTGTCATGAACACGGGCCCCTACTAAGAGAATGCTCGTTAAACAAAAAATCAGAACAAGAAAACTCTAAACAACAATAGGATGAGGAAGGGTTTGTTAGGAAAAACTACAAAGGTAGGGGAAATAAGAGACAAGGAAAGCCCCCCACAGCGAGTAACCCAAAAGCAAGGAATAGAGTTGAAGGATGGAGAAATCCAAAACAGGGGGAAGAAGAGGAACAGAAAAGGCCAAAGGAAAGGGAGATAAACGAACATAAAACCAATAAGACCACATAAAGTCAAAACTTCAAAGGAGATCATGGACACAACAAGAGTACAATGGAAGAAGGCGACGGAGACAAAAATACCCCAATGCAAGAGGTCAACGAAGATTCGGAAATGACACCAAGCGAGATAGGAACAGAATACCCAGACCTTAGAGACATTGTGGAGAGGGAAGGGATAGACCTCCCAAATATACTGGAACAATGGAAAAAGAAAGGAGTCGACAATATACCAATGAAGCAACTGGATCACATCCAATACCTATTCCTTCTTAGGTAGGAAGCAAAAACCAGAGGAATCAAGCACATGCATGGAGAAATAGGAAACTTGGGTATCAAAATAGGAGATGGGTAGCCACAACACTCACCAAAGAAGGCAAGACGGAAGAAAGGGAGGAAATCAAATAGCATATCCCTACAGGAATTAGGAGCACTACTGATAAATTCAGGTAAGATAAAAAATATCTTTCCTAACTCCCCCCCACATGTTTAAATGAAGGTTATTACTTGGAACATAAGGGACCTAAACAACCCTAGAAAACAACAAATCCTTAAAAATAGACTAAAGATGGAACAACCTAATATATGCTTCATACAAGAGACAAAAAGTAATATGGACAAAATGGAAATAATAAGTAATAAGTACTGGAAGAAGTACAAGTTTCTGACTTTAGATAGTAAAAACACGGCAGGAGGCATACTCACACTATGGAACCCATAATCGGTGAATCTACTCTATGTTGAAGCCACTAGGCACACATTAACTATAAAAATGCAAGTGACAGGGAACACAGAGGAGGTCTTATGTACAAATGTATATGGACCTCAGGTATTGGAGGATAAAACAAGAATGCTCCTAGACCTAGAAAATCTAAAGGAGTGGAACAATAACCTTCATTGGATTCTAGTTGGGGATTTCAACATTATAACTACTTCGGCTAAGAAAAAACGGGGCAACCAGAGATTGAAAAGAGATGTGGAAGAGTTCATAGCCTTCATAGATCAAACAAATATAGTGGACATCAGAACGAGTAATGGACAGTTTACATGGAACAACAAAAGACTCTCACACTACTAAGTGGCCATGAGGCTAGATAGATTACTAGTCTCAGAATCCATCGTTATGTAGGGTTTAGCGTTGGAATGAAGTATCCTTCCCTGGGGGGGATCAGAACACTGGCCAGTGCAACTGGAGGCAAATTTTCAGACAACACCAAAGAATATGCCCTTCAGATTCCAGAAATTATGGATTGACCACCCAAATTTCAAGGAGAAAATCAAAGCTTGGTGGAAAGAGGATATCTCAAAACAAGGGACAAAAATGTTTAGGCTTCACAAAAAATTCAAGTACATAAAGAAAAAACCTAAGAAGTGGAACATAGAATTTTTTGGAAACATTGACTGGGGGAAAAAACCGATAGAGGACAGAATGGAAGAGCTACAGGAGCAATGCATCCAAGAAGGCTACAGTGAGGAGAGGAAAAAATAAGAGAACCAATTACTCTAGGATTGGGAAGCAAGATGTAAGCAAGAAGAGATCCCGTGGAGACAAAAATCCAAAATTAGGTGGCTTAAGGAAGGGGAGAGGAATACCAAGTTCTTCCATAGAACAACTATAGCGAGAAGATCTCATAACATAATTTTTAAGATCTGGGATCACGATGGGATAGAGAGAGAGTCCCACTAGGACATTGAAAACACTCTGGTCAAACACTTCCAGGGGATAGCCAAAGAACCCAACTGGGACATGACTGATACCATCTAGAGGATAGTTAGGCACATCCCTAAGTTGGTCACAGAGGAACACAATGTCAACCTTTGAAGACCCATAGCAAAGGAATAAGTTGACCAAGTGGTCCAGGAGATGCCTAATGGAAAGACCCCAGGCCCAAACAACTTTACAGTGGCATGTTTTGAAGGGATGTGGTTAAGCATGATATTTATGGTATAGTGGAGGATTCCAGATGCTTAGCCTCAATCCTAAAGGCCCTGAATTCCACGATGATCACTCTGGTCCCAAAATAAAATGAAGCCCTAACTTTGGATTGTTATCGTCCGATAGTCCTGTGCAATGTGGTGTATAAGATAATTTCAAAAGTAATATCTAATAGATTGAAACCACTTCTTCCAAATATGATATCACATGAACATGCGGGCTTCGTGGAAGGGAGGTCGATTCTGGATAACATCATACAATCCCATGAAATAATACATACCCTGAAAATTAAAAAGAAAGTGGGGATGTTAATCCAGCTAGACTTGGCGAAGGCTTATGACAAAATAAGTTGGTACTATATAGAGAAAACGATGGAAGCGTTTGGGTTTGACCAGCACTGGATTAAATGGATCATCAACCAAGTTTCTACAATGAGCTTCTCACTTCTAGTAAATGGAGCTCTAACCAAGCCATTCTATCCCACAAGGGGTATAAGACAAGGAGATCTGCTATCCCCTTTCCTGTTCATTTTAATGATGGAAGGGTTGAGAAGGAGCATAAAGACAACAACAATCGAAGGAAAAATCAAAGGCCTAAAATTGTTCGAAGAATGCCCAACCTCAACACACTAACAATTTGTGGATGATACCCTACTCCATGGAACCCCCACGGTAAAGGAAGCAAAGGCGTATAAAAAAAAATTAAAAGAGTTTGGAGAGGCCTCGGGGGAAAAAATAAACCAATCTAAATCCATGATCTACTTCAACACAAATCCCGCAATCCAAAGGAACCTGGCCAACATTTTGGGGTTTGAGTGAAAATCACTCCCAACGAAGTATTTGGGGGTACCCTTGATGGAAAGGGCATGTAGGAATGTAATGTGGGAAGGATTCATCAACAAGCTACAAGAGAGGGTTAAGAATTGGACTTACAGAGCTCTAAACATTGCAGGACAGTTAATCCTTACTAAAGTGATCCTACAAGCAATCCCGACGTATCTTATGTCGGTGTTTTTGGCTCCCAAAGGCATCCTACAAAATATTATATAAATACAGAGAGACTTCCTATGGAGAGGAGCTGAGGAAAAAAATAAATGGGCCCTGGTGGCGTGGGACAAGGTATGCAGACCGAAGAACAAAGGGGGTCACTGTTTACAAGACCCATAGGTAACCAATGAGGCATACATGGAAAAACTGTGGTGGATATGGGTAAAGGAAATTTCGGTGCCATGGTTTAAACTGTGGAAAGAAAAATACACCCCGGAAGTCAACACCCAGAACAAGATCAAGTTCATGGGCACAAGGGAAGGGTCAACCATCTGGAATCTAGCCTGGAGGAATAAAAATTAGATACAGAGTCATAGCTTTTGGGAAATTAGGAATGGGAGAACAACGAGATTATGGGAGGATGTTTGGCAACAAGAACCCATAATGAAAAACCAGGACAAAGAGGGGATCAAACAAGAGATGATTTGGAAAGGAAAAACGAAATTCCATCAATACTCGACGAAAAGGGAGGGGAATGCCAGATGGAGGATTTGGGACAAACTCAACCCACAGAATAGATCTCAAGAAGACCCAGTGATGAAAGATATTGAGGAGGAATTGGGTAAAATAAAATTTGGGGTCTTGGAAGAGGAGGACCAATTAAGGTGGGGAAGGAAAAATGGGGACAAATTCAATCTAAAAGAGGCCCAGTATTACATAGCAGTATAGGACCAAGAAAACCCAGAACCACACTGGGAGAGGATCTAGAAGGGCCCCCAATGGCCAAAGATCAAATTTTTCGAATGGATAGTCCTACACAAGAAGATACTGACATGGGAGAACCTAAAAAAAAGAGGATCCATAGGTACCTCATGGTGTCACCTGTGTGAGGTCAAGGAATAATTGACAGATCATATCCTAGACGAATACAACTATACAGCTAAGATTTGGGACTGGGTGGCCTGTATTTACCACCAGTCAAATCGGGTAAGGGTTGATATCAGAGAGACTATCAAAATCCGGAAGGAGAGGTATAGCGATAATGAGGTGGTGAACCTATGTTGGGGTATAACGTCGGGGATGGTGATATGGGACAGGCGAATTTTCAAGAATGAAATCCAACCGGACTTGCGGATAAAGAACACCATCGTAACTCAAATAAGAGAAACAATGCAAATCCTTAACCTTAACAACTCCAAAAACCAAAACACATGTCAAGACTTACGAATTTTGGAACTATTCTATCTGAAAGAGTGGAGATTTAACATACATGTGGCCTAAGATCCACAAATACAAATATGAGTTAATACTCGGGCTCCTCCTCTGATAGGATTCATTAAATTGAATTTTGATGAGGCGACGAAAGGAAATCTGGGGTGGTAGGAGCTGGTGTAGTAATAAGAGACAGTGGAGTGGCCATCTTGCGCATGTATATTGGGAGCATAGGAAATTCTACAAATAATGCGACAAAGTTTGGAGCTCTGGAACTCAGCCTGGAAATTCTATGCATAGAGGGAATGACGAATGTCATCGTGGAAGGTGATTCGACTCTGGTTGTCAACATTGCAAAGAAACTCCAATATGGAACCAAGGTGGGAAAGGTGCAAAGGCATTGGAATCTAGTGCATTCCCTTCAAAAAATCAAGGAACATCTATGAACCCTGATGATCCAGATTTAGGAGCAAAACGAACTTATTAACAGACTGAATACAATAAAAATAGAGATAGGAAGAATAACACAAATGTCATGTGAACAATATCTTCTATTAAATAATGAAATAGGTTGAAACTATAAAATTGCACAACTGAAACTTGCTCGAATGGTGGTAGCTATCTCTGAGAAGAGATGTCGCTGCTACGCGCATCCGTCTGAGAATAATGGATTACAATGAGGCTCCAAAGGCCCTTTTCATATTACTCATGAATGCCAAAACCTTAGACATTCAAAAACCTAACCCTAGAAGGTGAAACGCCAAAAGTCATGTGGGCCCTATAGGTAAGTTGGTGTAATTTGGCACCTCAACTTCCTAGGGTTGTAACTTTTTCATACGACCTATGTTTTAGGCGCGTGACAGCCCATTGGAAATGTCTTTTAGAGAACTACACATTTTGTCATTGGACTCTGACTCTGTCTACATTCTGGCTATGGCGAGCCAAAAAAACAACATTTAGGTCCCCAAAACAACCGTGGAAGTACAACAAGATGCGCTGACATGAAAACATACAAAATAAGCCAGTTGGATTAGGTGAGAGGCCACTTGTATCCACCTAGAGAATGTATGGGGATTCAGATAGCCCCAGAAGTATAGAACTCACAATTATAAAGCAATACAGAAGGATGTGTTGAACAAAAACGGACACAAGGAGCCAGTTGGAATAGGTAGGTGACCACCAATATCCACCTGGATCACCTGAACAGGATAGATTTTAGATGGATTCACAGAGTGATGAATGCACTAGCAGATAGGCTAGCCAACGAAGGGGTTAATAGGGAGGGACATGAACTAGATGAGGTTTGGTCCAGAATCCCAAGGGGGCAACTTAGATTGGATTGCATTCACCTGTCGGAATGAGATCATGGTGGAAGCTTCGGAGATGAGGGTCACATCGAGTATGATGTGAGGCTCCTCAAATCAATGTGGGACCCAGGGGGCATATGATAGTCACAACACCTGGCCCCTAGTTATCATGTGGGAACACAACATGCAGCAGGTGGGAAGATAAAAGGAAGTATGGTACATCACCAAGTTTAGAGGTGCTATCAAGGTAGAAAGGCCAAGTAGCAGGCCGAAATTTCATGGCGAGTTAATGGGTGTGGAGATGGTGATAACAAACGGAGGATCACTGACCCCCAGGAAAACTACGAGACCAACAGCATCTGGATACAGCGCGAGCAGGGACAAAAGCAAGGATCAAGGAAGAGATCGTAACATAATGGCTCATCCAACCTTATCAGCCATTAATGAAGGTCGAGCTCACCACCTCGGGCTAAAATTGGTATGAGGTACAGGCCCGTAGATGAGGGAACGTTATAAGAAGAAGAGCTACAGATAAGAGTACAACCATAAGGTGTTAGCTAGTAAGGAAAATTACAGTCTCAGGAGCATAATAGTTTTGGAGAGGCGTGGAGTGAGGTATCAGGAGAAAGGGAAGCGTAGGGTTTCAAGAAGACATAGAAGCACAGTGCACTTGAAGCATACACAGAGAAAGAGAATCCCCCTGGGGAAGGATATCCCAGAAATCTCGAGGCATTTGACTAGAATTGAGCAGGCTGCGAGAGAGACAGAGAACACCTTCCATACGTTGTTCTCACTGAAAGGGAAGGAAATAGTCAACAAGTGGGAAGAATAATTAAGGAGGAGTGGAGCGGTAAAGAGTGGGGGGAGATAGCGCAGGAGGCAGAATGGGTAACTGACCTGGGGGCTACCCGTCCCCGGGAGACCCTCTACCATAAAACGGTAGAGACGACATGGTTTACCAAGATGTTGATCGGGAAAGTAAAATTCGATCAGGAGGAGGCAAGACAGGAATACCACCGAGAGTTTAAAACTATGTTGGACGAGATCCAGCGTCGTCTCAATGGACCATAAACTATTATCAAGTTGTTAGTGGAGGTTGAAAAGGACCAAAAACGAAAGCAAGATAAGTTGGTTGGGCAATTCCACCTTTACCTGAGATACATCCATATGGACATCACACCTGTGGATGGACAAGGAGTACCAACCCAAATTAGAAGAACCATAACAGTCTCCCCAAAGGAGGACAACAAGGGCCAAGCGGGTGGGGTGAAGGATCACCCCCAGATTTTGTAGCGACTCTTAGCTTTCTGTTTGTAATATTGATTAGCTTTAATGGCAGTTATGCCCAGGAAGTAGTAGGGTGTAGTATATTTTGTGGTAGACTTTAGAATTTTCAGTGGAGCAACTAGTTAGCTCTTTTTTTACTATGCTTCTCATACTTGAAAAGGGAGGTTTGGTCTAGTTTCCAATTTTGGCAGACCATATACCTCTAGGATTGATTATTAAAAACCATCAGTAACAATTCCCTGGTCTGGTTTCCTTTAGACAAACCAGAATCCCCATCTTGTATCATATTTTCTACAAGTAATATAGCTTTCTACTCTGACTTACAAACAAACAAACAAAAAGTTAAATATTTTTTTTTGAATTTTAAATATAAAAACCAAAATATTAAATCTTAATCCAAAAAATTGTAAATTTTACTTATAACAGTAAAAATATTTTGTTTATTACAAATAACACTAAATCTATTAATCCTTATTCTTTATGGATAAATCTTATTATTAATCCTTATTTATTTCTTAATCTATTAATCCTTGTTCCTTATGGATAAATATTATATTAAGCCTTATTTATTTCTTATAGATAAATCTTATTAATCGAAAAATCTAATTGGCCACATTTCTTTACGTGTTCAACTTTAAAAAAAAAATATCTTTCAACATATGTCAATTTCAAAAACCTTGAAAAAAACTATCTTCAACCAATGTCCATTTCAAACACTTGGAATCAATGGCATAGTGTTGTTTCCTCCTCTTTCATTTATAAAATCAGATTGGTTTCTCAAATTAAAAAACTTACTAAAGGACAAAATTCCTTTATAGCTTTTTGGAATAACGTACTCTTCAAACTTACTAAAAGACATAACTTTCATTTATACAATCTTGAATAAGATTGTGTTTGTCAACTTAAAAAATTACTTTCATTTATACAATCTTGAATCGGATTGTGTTTGTCAAATTAAAATTTTTATTAAAATGACAAAATTCCTTTATAGTTTTTTTGGAATAAAGTACACTTCAATGACCACTTTTGAACATAATTTATTTATTTATAAAAATTCACTTAGATTTGATTGAGAAAATCTCAATCTCAAAATCTACACAATAGTTGTATTAAAGTAACAAATTACTATAATTTGAATACCAAATACATTATTCCCTTTTAATTTCTTAAGGACCTTTTTTTAACGAGAAGTAAACAAAAGTCATAGTTGGTATATATATATAGTCATGTTACCCTTTAGTTTAGGAGTAATTAAGGAGATGGTGTCTTGAAATTTACAGGGAGTAGACCTAGAGTGTTGAGAGTTAAATTGAGTAACAGAGAGGCATTCACTACATTGTCTTGGTCCCAGAGGATAACAGGTCTTGTTTCATGAGGTAACAATTTTGGTGGCATGGTAAGTGTCACTTTAATATTTGAAGCATTTGAACATGTTGCAAAGAATCATTTCTTGATTTATGGAATGTTTGTTTGGAAATTGTACCTTTTTCCTAATTTCACCGGGTGGTTGTCATTATGTCCTAGCAAGTTGGTCACCCTCGAGAAAATGGTTTCTACTAGGTATTCCCTTGAAGGGTCATCATACCATTCCCATTCATACTTATCACCTTCCATCCTTCTTCCCCTTTGTTTCCTCATCTTTTGGGTTTTCGGGTCCATTGACCCAAGAAGGGATTGTACCTCATTTCATGGGAAGAAGGGGATAAAGGCCTAGAGGTGTTGTAGCTAGCAAAGGATAAAAGCCAATATTATCCTTCTAGATTCTCGCCATGAGTTCCCAAGAATAATAAAATGCTTCCCCAGAAAATGAAGGACTTGTAAAAGAAATCACATAATTAATAAATGTCTCGCTTGTTGAGGAAATGCATTTTGTGGTGCCCCTTACTTTCCATTGAATATGGCACTCTATGTGTTTCTAGCTTCAATTGGAATTGCAGTATTATTTTCTTTCCATTGCACATAGTACTCAATGTTTTGGGCCTTAATCAATTAATGACAATAAAAGGGCTTGGAAAAATGTTGCATTGTGGACGAAGGGTAACACACCCTCTACAAAGGCACTCATAAATGAGACAATACCAACCCTTGTATGTCAAGAACCCCATGCCTAGAAGTCTTTCCCCAATCCACCTCATATTCATTTCATGACTTAGATGGGGTCTTCTTGGGAAAAATCCTTTGACTTTGGGATTGATTTACCCAATAGGGCACCTTGACACCCCTCCCATACCTAAATTTGGCAAAGTTTATAAGGTCTTTGAGCATTTGTTTAATTTGAAAAGGGGGTTTTGATGCACATGATTGGGTGGTTCTCTTATTAGATATGGCTTACTTGGCATGATTCATATGACTTGTGGACCCTTGGAAGGCATACTTGTTTGTTTTTGCAGGACCTTGTCCACAGGATGGATGCTACACCCCATGCCTGGGGCACCATTTGATGATGAGCGTTACACCTTGATGATGGAGGACATTGCCTTTGGAGGCATCCTAGCATGGTTAGAGGATGATATTCCACCCTTATCCACTTGAACGTTGGCCTTTGGAGGCCTAGATTTCATCCTCCTAGCCCTTAACATCACCTAGGGGCTAGGGTTTTGATGGTTCACATGATGATTTAATGGGAGGAGGCACTACCATGGACCTTGGAACATGGGAGAGTGACATATGGAATTTGCATGCCTAATGTTCCACCTTTTCATCCTAGACGTCACAAATATGAGCTTAGCATCACCCTACAACGGCATGACATCACCCTCTTTAGGGTTTTGTTTTATGTAAATTTTATTTTTGTAAATTAAAAGGGAAAATTGAAGGGGGCTGCCCTCTTATGTTTCAATGTTGACAATTGTAAGTGGACACATAGGTCAAGGAGGTTCCATATAAATAAACCTCCTTGATATTTCATTTTATCATCAAAAAATTCTCACCTTTGTGAGAGAACAAGTCTGAAATTCTCGACCTATTTGGCCATCTCTCTCTTCTACACTCATGCGACTTGTTTTGGAGGATCATTTGTGGATGATTTTGCTGATTTTTGGATGGAATTTCTGCAAATTAGGGTTTATTCTTGTCATATCTTGGTGAAGTAAGTAAATTTTTGCAATTTCATTTCATGTTATTGAATGTTTATGGTAAATTTTATTTGTTCATATTGAATATTTTCTTGGTAAAATCCTAAGAAAGGAGCATAAGTGCTTCCTCCTCTCACAGGGTTTTCATCCATAAATTTGTGAAATAAATCTTACCTAGGGTTAAGCTCCTAAAGCCCTAAAGTTCTATGACTTTAGGAGTTTTATTATAGACTATTGATTGTGACATAATTGAATACTTAAGAAGGGAGAAAAGGTTGCTAGAGCCCAAAAGTGTTTTCACTCTAACAATCCTTCTCTTTAAGGCTTGAAACCTAAGGCCCTAATGTGCTAGCACCTTAGATTTCAATCCTTGCCTCTTAGGTCCTTTCTAATATCATCTCCAAACATATTGTATTGTTGTTGTAAAAGACTCTATATCCCTAAGTCACTAATCATTTAAGCTCTCGTGTGGTCAAAGTGATAAAAAACCTATTTATTCTTAATCTCTCAAGCTATATACTAACCTTACTAACACTAACTTGTGCTAATTGAGTGGAAAACTTGTTGTTGTTGCAAATGTTTTCTACAACCACCTGATAACACTTAAATTGGTTGCATGCATTGATAAAAAAGTGTCCTAACATACCCAAAAATTGCATACAACAATTGGATATTAGTCTAGTGGATTTATGTTATATTTTCATTGTCAATTGTTGCAATTATGAAGCATGTTTGTTGTTTGTGGTACAAACTTATACTTTCCATTATAAATTGTTATACTGCTACAAATTTGTACCAGCTATAGAAAATTTTAATTGTCTAATGTCTTACGAGGTTTTAATTACATGTTTGTACTTGGAATTCATCATATAAATGCTATAAAGTGTTATTTTTCTAGGTAGGTACTCAAACACCTTTTAACCTCATGTATTTCACAGTCCTAGATTGATAATTAGGTGATCAAGAGAGGGGGAAATGAGCTTGGCTATCAAAATTGCTACTTTGATCTCTTGAGGTCACCAAGGAATCATTCCTTGTGGTGGACCTCCTCCATCACTGAAATGAGTGGATTTCTTACTAAGGTGATAGTGGTAGGATTTCATGTAGTTACGTAAGATTTAGTGATCTTGTGTTGGGATTTGCACAACTACAAATCCTGCGATAACATTTTGGCATCATCGTTGGGGAGGATTGAGTCGTTCTCCTCAATGACATATCTTTTGGTAATATTCTCCCAAATACCTTATCTTATAAGCTTACCATACGACTCCATTGAGGGAGATTCCCCCACTTTCCTGTGATGATCTAAGGTCGATCATCTAGCGACTCCATGAACTCCAAGGAGGTGCACTAACCCTCCTAAGACCTACAATATAAGGATTCCCCATAACTCACCTGTAGTAAAATCATTGTTTGGTTGAAACATTCCTTTGAACGCAATGGCTTAAACTCAAAAGAAATGGGCATCCAAAGTCTTCAATCCATTAGACATGTCGGCTATCTTAGTTTACCCCCAACAGGTGCCTCTGAAGTATGAGAAGTGGTTGCCTAAGTACTCTGGTAATGATGTGACCTATGCTAAATAGAACATGAATAATTTATGGGCATTCTTTCAATTAAATCCAGAAAGTGATGATGTTGAAGACTTGGTCATGGAACTTGTCTCTGCCACTCTTAATGGCACTGCTAAAATATGTTATGATAGCCTAATTGATAAGAGCATTAAGATCATGCATCAACTAGAAGAAACCTTCGTCAAAAGGTGGAGTGTCAAAGAAGATCCAAACATGTTGTTGACATGACTTACTGAGATCAGAAAGTCTGAGACTAAGACTGTTAAAGAGTTTCATGCCAAGTTTGAGAAGTT
>SNQJ01S0149175.1:12096-31660 GCA_010110895.2 Picea sitchensis
ACCCTAGCTTCCTATGACTGTTAACCCAGATTAGACTATTGGGTTAAGAATTTATTCTACCCTGGAGCTATCTGACCAAGATTAGACAGTCTTGCCAGATTTATTCACTAATATAACCTAGACACGTTGGCTAAGATTAAACTGTTTAGCCAAATTCATTCACTACCCTATCAACATCAAATTTAAAAAGTACCTGGCCATGCTTGAAAGGTATGGACCAAGTTACTATTATTGCATGGGGCTTTTATTGAAATTCTTTTATGCCCTCTTCTTTTTCTTTTTTCTTTTCTTTTTCAAATTATTTCAGAATGAAAAATCATTTGTCAACAAAAAACACTAGAGACAGATAATATCCCAGTCACCAGTTGATCCTATAACTTATAGGATGATAACAAGCAATAATATTAAATCATCATAACATATAATCATATGTACATGTGTCACATAAATAACATTCAAACCCAATAGTCCTCTCCCTGACTCAATCCAGAGTCCAAGGGGTTTCATCAATGCCTCTGCATCCTCAATGTCCAAAGTCCTCCACACTCAAGAGAACACAGTCAATAGCACCTTTCTATGTGAAGACAACAAAATAACATATTGTCAATCCATAATGTCTCATAATCATAATCGAACGACCGATAGTATAATAATCCAGATCACTTGCAAGCAAGTGTCCTCAAAGAATAAGTTCACTCAGTGTGCACAAGAGTGGGATGTTACATAATCTATGGACTTCTCTAAGGTTTTTTCCTTCCCCCTATCACCCTAGGAAAATGGTGTTTCGAACAAAGAAATGTCAACATAATAATTAGAAAAAATTGAAGAAAATCAAATGTATGCAAATTGATTTACTTGTAAAAAACATAACATCAAAATATTTACAACTTTGAGGAGTGATCCTAATGTGGTAACAAAGAAAGGATCGGTATTATCATTAAATGTCTTTCCATATGATTTTTTAGTTCTATTTTAGACGATCATATTCAAGACAATGTATGTTTCTTGTCTTGTCTTGGAAAATATTGATGAGAAAGATGTTGAAACACATGTTAGTGTAGTTCATGGACTAGAAATAGTTTGTGAAACATTGAATGGTGTAGCTATATTACAGTAAATGACAATCATAAAATATAAGAGTCATTTCTTATAGGTTGGGTAAAATAGTATACGTACCACCCTCATAATAGAAACATCTATATCTACTCGATTCAAATTGTAATCAATCAACAAATCTTCCCCTATAGCTATCGATTTTATTGCACATACGAATACACGGTTTCCTTCATGCCCCTCAAATATGAAATTGGGCTACTTATTTATGGTCGCAAGTCATGCACTGTTTATAAACCCTACAATATACCCCACTTCTTTTGGCCTTCTGTCAATATAAATAGATGCTCCTTTTGATGATTGTCTTTTAGTTGTATATAATTTGAAGCCACGCCATATCTTTGCATACGTTTTGTATATTGGACTAGTCGTATCCAATCTTTGTAGATGTAACAGGGTCCCACATACTCCATCAATTCAATTAATCCACCGTAACATGTCTTTATGTCATCCATGGAAAATAACACCAAACCATGTAATGATGACAGAGCAATGTGGTATATCCTTTGATTGACACAAAAATCAATGTTTATTCGAGGAATATCCTTTGGTACCCATCATTCAACTAGATAGTTATACCTCAATGGCACCTCGATGTCATCTATGCTCTCATCATCATAATTACATGACCCCCCTTTAGAAAGAAACAATTCCATGCGTCTATGGAATTTTCTTCTAATCTTCTCACCTCTAGTTGACCTCCTCCTGTTATACCTACTAGATGTCTCACTTTCCTCTATTCTACTTGAACTTCTCTCACTCGACTAACATACATCTGAAAAATACCTGTTTGGTTTTATATGCTATAACATTCCATCAAATGAGAGAAAATATTAGTGAGTATTATAAGGGTCGTGATGAAGAATCTTGAGGAAACCAAGTATTGAAATTTGCTAGATTGTGAAAATTCCACTAGATATATCACATATCAACATGTATGAACTTCAGGAGATCCCATCCAACAAAGTTACAAGTTTTTTCAATATTATGTAAATTCCTCCATAAACATTTAATAGGATTTTATCTTTCAAGCCTATAAAACCACACATTTGGAGTCATCCCATCATCCATGTGTCATACTATATAGGATAAGAACAATAAAAATATAATGAGTCACATTGTTTGATAAGAAAAGAACAGGCAAGATATAATGATGAAGAAAATATGAAAACTTGGATGGGATGGTGAAGGGGCATCAAAAGATAAGAATCAATTGAAATGTGTGAAATGCAATTATGAATTATTTTAAGTAATTATGAATTATTTTAAGTAATTATGAATTATTTTAAGTAATTATAAATTATTTCAATTAATTATGTTATAACATATGTTAACATATTACAACAACAACCACTTTCTATGATCCCCCACTACAACTAGTGTACAAGGCCAAATACAGTGTTTTAGATGAGATCCATTCCCCCAATTTTTGTAGTTGAGACCCACTCTATGAAAAATACTTCCCAACCCCATGAAAAATACCACTAAAGGAAGGATGAAGGTATAATAAATATTTTTAGTGTGTATTTCATTACATGAGATCCCGAGAATGTCTTAATTGCCTCCAACCTACCATCTCATGAATTCGATTACATTTCCCCCATTTTGTGGAAAATAATCTAGTAGTTATCCTTATTATACCAACTATGTTTCCACTAGAGATTCCATTGAAATTATATCACCATTTCAATCTAACTTTGTGGTGGCAGTCTATTTAGATTCTAGCATTCTATAACTCAAAATTGGGGTATTACTTTCCCCTCCCCCTTATTTTGGAATTGTCCTCGGTGTATATACAAAATAAGAAGACTTGGTTCCTTCCAAGTTTCCATCTCAACATTTTTTAAGCTGCTGGAAAAAAAATCTTTCACATCAGACATCTTCTTTCAGCATCTTGGTCTATAACATTCCTTTATCTCTATAACAATGTTGTAGATCCAAGTTGCATATCCCATTCTAGAAGCTTAGCTACACCATATCACATATTCAACTACTTCAAGGAATTATCATACTTCACAAGGAGATATCATTATGTCACTTCATAAGTATTATCTTTTGTATATTCCATTGTATGTATGAGTTGTAGATCCTAGATGATACTTCCGGCTGTGGATACCTGATCGTGTACATTCTACAAGGATATTTTGGCTTCAGAATTCAACATTTTAGCATTCCAACTCAAAATTATGGTATTACTTTCCCCTCCTTATTTTGAAATTATCCTCAGTGCATATATAAAAAAGGAAGACTTGGCTTCTTTCAAGTTTCCATCTCAACATTTTTTAAGCTACTGAAAAAACAAGCTTTCACAACAGACATCCTCTTTCAGCTTCTTGGTGTATAGAATTTCTTCATCTCTCTAACCAAGTTGCAGATCTTATTCTAGAAGCTTAGCTATAACATATCACAAATTTATCTACTTCAAGGAATTATCATACTTCACAAGAAGATGTCATTACTCTTTCTTTATTTTCGGAAGTATTCTCTTTTATATATTTCTTTTATATATTCCACTATAAATATGAGTTGTAGATCACGAATCCAAATCCTAGCTGCTACTTCCCGCTACAGATCCCTAATATTATAGGGAGGTTTCAAATTGCACACCATCTAGATGGACATATTACATTGTCATGAATTCTTAATAAAATTGTGTTATAAATCTAATCCAAAGGGATAAACAACCCTAGAATTGATGTAGACGATTTGATACCTTTCTAATGGTATATAATATGTTAGTATTTTAACCCTTGATTGTTGTGAGCGAACCTTTGCAAGTTCAAGACTAGTTTTAGAGAAATATATTGGTGTTAAAGGTTCAAGGTTTAATACAAATGCATTCATATATATTCTATCATTAATTTAATGGACATCTCTATTGAAATGAAGGCAACAAGAAAAAAAAAATTCAACCACATTTGTGAGCTAGGTCATGAGATGAAATGAAGGCAATGAGATTCAAGGTTTGTTCTTTTCTATTATTTTTTCCCTTCGTCGATTACAAGTTAAAACAAAATATGGTCATGGAAAGAGAAAGAAGGAACTACTAATAAAATATAGAAAGAAAATGAGACATTTACCAATTTGGACGCCATTTTTGTTCTAGGTGGGCTCTTGATGTGTCACTATTGGTGCCCTTGTCCTATCTCTATGGCTCCTTGAATGTGGGGTCACTATGTCTCTTCTCTTCACGGGTTTGTAGGGTCCAGGGGTCTCTGTCATGGAGTCACATTGTCACTTGTCTACGTGGGTTTGGTGTTGTTGAGGGTTTGCAGGTCGACGAGTCTCTCTTTTGCGGGGTCGTAATTTGAATGGGTGTTGATTGATTGTGGTCTGCCGTAAGAATGTAAATTGAATGGGCGTCGGTCAATTGTTATAGCATATAACATAAAATGTTATATTTTATAACATATAATGTTATATTTTATAACATATAACATTATATGTTATAACACAYATAYATTTTAATTAATCATATTTGAATTTGGAATTTGGTTAATRACATTTAATTAATATAAATTTATATTAATCCATACTTATTTATTTACATAGATTTTAATTTTAATTGTTATATCAATGCCATTTTATTTACTTATTTYCATAGATTTTAATTGTTATATCAATGCCATTTTATTTACTTGAACATATGTCGAGTTTGAAAAGGAAATTTAAGATTATTATATTGATTTAAATMTTATATATTATTTGATCCATTTTAATTACAAATTGAGTTAGTATTGAGAGGATTTACGCTATAATCTYTAACACAYACAAGCCATATAATATATGTAACCTATAACATYTATAATCACTAAATTGTATAACCCCTATAACCCTTACACCCTATAATTTYACTCCCTTAATTAATTCATAATACTTCTAATACTTAACCCTTTAAATGTTATATCTCATTTAAACTATATATTTCATAACACCTAAAAATTGTATATMTCATGTAAAGCATATATCTTATAACACCTAAAAATAATTCTTGACACCTAACTTATATAACTGTTAATATTACCCATAAACTTAATATTACTTATAAACACTAATATAAACCCCATAATTACTAACTCAAATCACTTGTAACCTATCACCCAAAAACTATATAGCCCTAAATATCTAAAACCCCTAAATTATTTAACAACAAATGTGAAAATTCTATCACATGCAACCTATATAGCCCTTATAATACACGAACACTATCATCTCCAAACCATAACCCATAATTTAAGTGAACCTTATAACCCTTATTATTTATAACCCATATATCCGTTAAATTTTAATTAGTATATCACATAACCTTTATAACCCTTGTGTATAACCTCTCATCCAATATTCCTTAATACACATAATCATTATCTCCTTTAAATTTGATCACTTTAACTCTTAACCCCTAATGAAATAAGTGACAAAATAATTTTATCAATAATGATGAATATTTCTAAAGGATCGGTGTTATAGCAATTTTTGCCACAATCCATGCATCTTGCTTTAATGGCCTTTCCTTTCCCTCAGGACACTCAAATACCCCATTTTTCTCATTCCAGAGTCGAAAATTCAAAATTTTGTACATATACGTGGGCCACAGTTAGACAACTCACATATAAATAGGTTKCTCAATTACAACCCACATACATTAGGTTTTGTGCTCAAAAATTAAAAAAATATGTTGGTTTTCCATGCCATGTGATGAGATCCATGATCCTTGACCTTCCATATACTGGAAACTCTCTRATCTGACCCTTCAAGTCCATTTGTAGGCTATAAATTGAGCCATATACAAACCTTGAAGGAATGGAGGATTGAGATCAAAGACACTCTGCAGAAATTTCACTTCATATTGATTCTACATCCCTTTTTCCTTGAAAGAATAATCTTYTTTTATGTTTAGCCCCCAAGCTCTTCCTATCTTGAGAAGGAGAAACTCAATTACTCCTACTACTTGTGATATTTYTTTTGTGGAGGATTGAAGTGGTGAAGGCCCAGGTGGAGGGACTTAGTTTCTTAGTTCCGAAATGTGTTGTTACACAATTTTATCACCTATGTACTTCTATGGATTACATTAATAGAAATAATATTTTCTCATCCAATTATATGTTGAAAATATTTGAATTACTTTCCATGGGTATATTTGGTATACATGTTAATGGATTATGTTATTTTATATGCTAATGTTTCATATAATTTCCATAAGCTTATGTATCTTGCATGTTGAGGACAAGTTGCAGGTATCAAGTGTTGGATCATGAGCTCAACTGTGGTCTTATTCAGATGGTCGGACGAGGTAGGCTTCTAGCCTTTCTTTTTTTAGCATTTCCATTTGTCTAGCATACTTGATATTAGAGTTTATTTCTGGGTGTTGTTCCGCATGTTGTGGTTTACCCCAAGCCATAGAGAGATTTTCCTTGTAATAGAATTGGCGACTCCATAGGGGAGATCTCCCTTTTGGGGTTATTTGGTGATTTTTCACTTTAATTTCTCTCTTTTGCCTGATTTTTTGTGTTGCATGTTGTTTGACAACCTCTGTTTTTCTTTGTATCTAAGTTTCTTGGCATAACCCTTTCCCAGTTAGTGTCTTTCTTGGCTTATTCATGTTTTCCCTTGATAGTCATGTACCTATGTGTGATATCTATGTTTAGGGCACGTACATACCATTCTGTTTACTAGACAGTCACATACACTATTTTCTAAGTCTTTTTGGCTAGGTTTAGTGTTTGTTAGGTGAGGTTTGTTGGTTGTTGAAACTTCTTGAGTCCCTGTCTTGTCTATTGAGTGCCTACAAAGTGATAGGAAGCTACATCATTGTTGAATTTTTGGGTGAACTCATTTCTTGTCATTTTTCTCATTTGTTGTCCTTGCATTTTGGTCTGGGTAGTCGCTTCTTGGTGTACTTCTTGGCTTGTATTCTTGTTCTTGCAGTAGGGTCTTCCTGAGAGGGTTTTTATTCAGTCCTTGCTTTTTCCTTTCATTATATTGAAAATACAAAAAACAAAATACCTTTTTTCATTTTATTTAGAGCATTTGCATTTTTGTATGCATTACATTAGTTCTCTCATGTTAGGAAATAGTGCACTTCATTAAAATTGAATAGACTGCATCATATGCACACAACATTTAGAAGCATATCATTTCTTTGAAAAACAAGACTAGTACTTAGTAGTGTTTTTACATTTTTTTTTATATGCCGAGCCATAACATGATTAGTTTCACGACCACACATTTTGAGTAAGAAGAAGCCACTAAAATTAATGCTGAATAATTAAAATTGATTAGAAATGATTTTATTTTTCATAGTACACAAACAACTTTAGGATCTAGGGACTTGGAATAGGATTTTGTGAGTAAACTTCTCCAAGACTATAAAACTCAACATATGCGTCTCACTAGGGAGTGGTGAAACCCATTGTATAATTGGTGTCCTCAGGAGGCTCCGCTTACACTGGAGTTAAGCACAAGGTTACACGAATTTGGTTGCATAGATAAACCTCTAATACCTCCCTAGCATCAAAGATATTTATGGGGCTCTATTCGTATATGGGGGTTCATAAATGTGGAAATGACACATTTATGATTCTTGTTGGGCCTCACTCACTTCTATGTTGGATTTACCACAAGAGTTAATCTAATCTAGGTATAAATATATATTTGGGGCCATTTAATGAATAGGGAAGGTATCTACATGAAGTACCCTTATTCACATTGCAAACTAGTCTTGGAAAAATCTTGAATGAATCCTATAAATACAAGCTCGGGGTGTGCACTAAATCAAGATTTTTTGAGTATTGTTATGCTATTGGAATTGCTCCTTGAGAATCCACTATTCTCATAGAAGGTTTCAAACATCCATAGCAATAGCCAACCTTCTCACCTCATGAGAAGTTGGTGATAATTATCCATTACCGTTATCATATTGTAAGAAAAGAATGAGTTCTACATTGGGGATTTTCAAGACCCTCCGAAGGAGGAACAGGGGAACTCACAAGTTCCCTACATTTCTCTAATATGTTATTAACAAAATCTTATCTATTGGTGACTATCTCTTCTTCCAATTTTTAGTTTTGTGTTGCTATTCATGCATGTTTTAGTTTTACTATCATTTCCTTTCTATTTCTTGTTTATCTCATTTGTTGGCCCACTAACCAACTATTATTATATTGTGGTGTCTTATTGGATTGAAAAGGTGTTTAAGTGGCTGGTTTTCTACTCACCCAATTGGCAAAAACAATACAAAACTATGTCCATTACAAGACTAGAATATTCTATGGATTGTGGGAAAATGATATGACCCATCAAATATCAACTAAAGATACAAGAAAATACGACTAATACCTAGAATTGACAATGTTAATATTCCCCTTCTATAATGTTAGAGTCTACATAGATTTACACTAGTTGCTTTGTTGGTAGAGTGGTTGCTATACGCATTTTTTCTTCTGGTTTTCACTCCTCAACTTATATCCACCAAACACATTTTACCAAGTTCTCATATTATCGGTCCAAAATTTTCATCTTATCTAGGATTGGTTACTAGTACATCCCCTTCTCTTCAACTATCAAAGTAATAAAGGATTTGTTATGCCAGTATAATTCTTCCATCTTGAAGAATTTGATATCTCTTCTTTGGGAAAATCTCATATCCAGAGTTTTGTTTAGAAGATCCTCATCCAAATTCTCATAACATGTTTTTCATCTCTTCTCCCTAACCTTGATCTCAATTTCTTCAATTTCAACCTTGACAAAGGATATAAATAAATTTGGTAGAATTTGTTTTCTACCATGGATTCCTTTTTGGCCTAAGTTAGTCTATGGTGCATTGTCTTCTCAATTGGGCTTCAATGAGATATGGACCTGGCTCTTCTGGTGGCCGCACTTCTTGCATCTTAATTTTGTTCTAGGTGGTTGTCCTTCTTATCCATATAGAATATCCCTTATAGATGATAGTTGAGGGAATTCAATGGCTAAGTGCTAAAGGTAGTAGGTTCTTCAAATTCACCCTCGAGGGGGAGAATGATTCCCTTAGACTTAGCTTTCAAATAGAGCCAACCATGCTTCTTGGTCAAGTTAAGAATCAACTAGTAAGGAGGAGTTACAAACACTTCCTCTCATTTTCTAGGAAAATATAGATACATTTCCCACCTCTTCGAAGAGTGAATATAGCCCCACTTGACCGATCTAGATGAAATCTAGGCTCAACCCCAAATAACATAAAATACAAAGAGAAAACACATGAAAACATTTAGAACAACTAACCTTTCTTGTTGTCTAGGATATCTATCGTGCTTCCTCTTCAACATTTGATAAAATGGGATGGCATTTTCTAGAGAAACCTCATTCATCTTCATGATTGTATTATGATAAAATTGAATTCATATTCCAAGTGCAAATCAAAGCTTTAGACGAGAAGGATAAACTATCATAGTTTTCGTCTCTACTCCACCTACATTCGCCTCTAGAGACGTCATAATAAATTACTTCCTCCTATCAAATGGTGTGGCAATCATCCCATTGCACCAATGTTTTCTCCCCTAAGACCCTATACCAAGTTTTTATATTGACAAAGTTAAAACGGTAATTAAAATAACCTTTTATAATTATTGTAGAATGATAAGTCGTGAGTAAATACTTAATTTTTTTTTTTAAATTGGTAAGAAACAAAAATATTAAATCAAATATTCCCTTCTTTAATTGGATATATTTTCTAATTAGATTATTTCCAAAACACAATTCAAATTCTACCTACAAATACACTTCCTGTGTAACTGTATAATTTTTTTCCAATATATGGTTAGAATGGTAAATTCAAAATTTATGAAAAATATTAACAATTATTGATATATGTTGAATGTTAAATATAAAATTTATAAAAATATTAATAATTATTATATGTTTATATATTTAACTTGACCTTTTAAAATATTAAAGAAATTTATTGATGATGATGATGATGATGGTTAATGTCCATGAAGATCAAAATTGGTTTATAGAAAGGTAAGATATTACTTAGATTTATTTAAAATGTTATTTAGATGTTAAAAAAACATTAGGATAAGCATTCCAAGATCACTATAATTTTGATGACTTGGAAGGTTAGGAAAGTGAGTATTATGATATATATTTTGAAATTGAGATCTAATTTGAGTATAAGAAGGAACTCTAGGAGAAAGTGTTTTTCATATTCAACCCTCTTGGTGTCACAAAGATGCCATTTTCTTGCATGCCATGTTGTTTTGGGGATTTTCCAATGCCCACTCTCACTATGTACCTCAAGAGAATTAGTTTTTATTTTAACAATATTGAATTTATTTTTAACGCTAATAAAAACAAAGAGATAATTTTGATCTTCAAGATTAGGGTTAACCACCTCCTTATAATTTATTAATTTTATTTTATCCTCTAATTCTTTATTGCACCGAAGATTCTCCTTAAATTTACCTTGAACAATATTTTTAATATCATCAATATTTTGCATAATAATTTCTTCTTTTATCCCCCAATGATTTATCCAAGACTTAGCATCATTATTCCCTACATAATAAATCCTTTTATTCCCTAATGATTTAAACAAGACTTGCCATCATTATGCCATCCCTGCTTGAGTCATTGGTGATTTTGGTTAGAGTCTTAGGAAAATTTGGGGAGCCTCTTGTCATCCATGTTTTTTTATCTTGATATTATACATCAGGTACTTAATCATAAGTGTTCTCTCAATGGAGGAAAATATCACTTATATGAGGAGGATGGGATGGGGTGTATTTCCCTTAATTTTGAGATTATAAGTTACAAAATTCTTTTGGATTTGTGATCCGGATTTTAGGAGAAGAAAAAAATGAACACGGATTATTATTATTATTATTATTATTATTAACAAAGAGGCACAAGGAAAAATAACAAAGATACAGTAAAATTGGCTTCTATTCAATAAAGAAATATGTTGAAACTATAAAATGCAAACTCAAAACAAGCTTGCTAGAATGGTGGCGGCTTATCTCTGAGAAGAGATGTGATGGATGTGCTCATTCACAAGAAGATGATTACAATGAGGCTCTGAAATACCTTTGACAATAAACATAAATTCCAAAACCCTAGACATCCAAAAACCTAACCCTTGGAGATGAAGTGCCAAAATTCATGTGTGCCATGTTGGGGTAAGTTTGTACATCAACTTCTAGGTGTCATAACTTTTGCATATGATATATGTTTTAGGCGCACAATAGCTCGTTGGAAAGGTATATACGAGGAATAAAAATTATGCCATCAAAATTTTATTATGTCTATCGTTTGACTATGGTGAGCCCAAAAAACGTTGTTTAGGGCCTCAAAATGACCCTGAAAGTTCAGGACCCGAAAACTAGGAAAAAACAACCAAACTATACAATACCAAGATGAGCTAGTTGGAATAGATGGGTTGGACACCAATATTCACCTGTATCAATCCTCCTCCTTTAGGAAACAATGGTATCCAGTGTGTAGATTTCCCCCATCATACGAGGAAATTTCTGATGAATTTGGCCCTCACTGAACCACTTTCCTTGGTGTAGAAGCTACCCTGCTTTGGCAACCCAATAAAGTTGGATCCTCTATTGGAAAGTGACCTTGACCTGTGTATCCATGATCAGATCAGTGGATGCATGTTCCATGTAGTCAAAGTTGAGCTTTGTTGGTGTCAATTTTTCTGTTATCTCTAAGCTATCCAATAATGGTGGAAAATATGGCCAAAGGAGATCCACATTAAACAATGGTGAAATACAAGGAAGGGTGGAATGTTGACCTCAAAATAATTGTCACCCACAACCTTGGTGATGGTGTATGGTCCATCACAGATTGGATGAAGCTTCCAATGGGACCCTCTAAGGCGTTATTTCTACAAGTGCAAAAAAACTTTGTCGCAACACATGAAACTTGTGTGGCACCCAATTTTGATCATGGCATTTCTTGTACTTGGAATTAGACTTCTATAAAATATATTGAATCTATTGGTGGATGTGTTGGATTCTCTCAATGAACTGGTTGGATTTTTCAGCTTCATTTGAATAATGGGACAACTCTTCCTGGGTCGCCACAAGGCATAGGGAAACATCCATGGGACCCAATGGTTGATATCCCAACCCCACCTGAAAGGGGTTGTGGTCGGTTGAGATATGTATGTATTTGTTGTAGTTATGTTGAACATAGGGAAGACTCTCATCCCATATGCAGGGTTTCTTGTAATTTTACATGTGTATAACATGCACGATCATCTAGTTGACGACCTCGGTTTGGAAATCCATCTGGGGGTGGAAGGAAGTGGATTTGGTGAGCTTGGTGTCCAATAATGACCACAAGCTCAACCAAAATGTGATGAGGAAACAACTTTCTTGATATGAGATAATGGTTTGTGGGATCCAAAAATGCACTCACACTCATTCAAATAAGAGGTTGTCAGTGTCCTCCATTATGATGCTCTTCTTGCAGGTGACCATACTTTCCATATTGGAGAAGTGATCAACAACAAAAAAAACATAGTCATTTCTCTGCTTGGTGGATGGAAGGCTCGACATGCACTCCATTGAGATGGATTCCCATGAATTTTCATGAGTAGGAAGAAGGGTGTATATGTCTTCTTCCTTAGTCGGCGGTTTGGAAATAGTGCAGGAAGTGCAAGACCTCAAATACTTGCTGACATCATGTCAAAGTTTCGGTCAATAGAAATGTTTCTCCATCACTGCCACTATCTTCTCTACGCTGAAGTGTCCTACCACCCAATTATAGTGGGATTCCTAGATCAACTTCACTCGCTTTATTTATGGAACAAAAATATGGCCCATATGGCACAACATCCCATCCTGAAGATGGAAATTGGCGACAGTTTTGTTTGCGCCCAACATCTGGTAGGTGATGTCGAAGCTAGGATATTTCTCATAGAGATGGGGCCATCCAAAGGTCTCATGGTTGCAAGAGTATAACACCATGGTGAGTGCCACGACCAGAGGTTGGCTGGAGAAATTAGTGACCCAGTTGGTACTTCCTGTCTTATACTTTATGTTGAGGTGGAACTGCTGCAAGTATGTGGACCACTTATGATAGTGGTCATTCTACATTTTTCCTTGCGTCTTCATGAACTACAATGACTTAAGATCATTGTGGATGATTGTATCATTCTCGAGAATGTAATTCCTCCAATCACAAAATTCCTACACAATGGAGTACATTTCTTTGTTGTAAGTAGGTTACTTACATAAAACATTTGAGAGTGTATTTCTATGATAGGCCATGGGGTGGCGATGTTGAGTGACAAATGCACCCACAACATAGTATGAAGCATCTGTCTCGATCTCAAAGGGTTGTTGCAGGTCAGGTAATGAAGACACTAGGAATCAACACAAGTTTTGCTTCAAATTATTGAACTCCTATTGTTGGGACAGACCCCACACAAAATTTTCCTTACCACCACCCCTGGTTACTTGGCTAAGGGCCCATGCAATATGGGAGAATCCCAACATGAACATGTGCTATAAATTGGTAAGGCCTAAGAAGCTATGAAGCTCAGTGAGCATGGTTGGAGATGGCCATTCAAAGATGATCTGGATCTTGGTTGGATCCATATTCACATCATTTTCATCAACAATGTATCCTAGGTACTAGACCCTATCCATGCCAAAGGAGAATTTTTCCAAGTTGGCATATAGCTTGTGTTACCACAGAGTGTGAAGAACCTGTTGAATATACTACAAATGCTTTACCCAAGTCTTGTTGCAGATGAGGATTTCATCCATATACAACACTAAAAAATAATTGGTGAAAGGCCACAATATAACATCCATCATCCTCATGAAATTTGCAGGGGCATTTGTCAAACCAAAGGGCATGACTAGCCATTCAAAAATACCTTCCTTCGACTTGAAGGAATTATTCCATACATTTGTCTTCTCTATTGGGACCTGAGGGTAGCCAAACTTCAGATCAATCTTACTGAAGTATTTTGACCCCTTGATTTGATCAAGGAGATCATCGATTCGGGGAATCGGGTACTAGTTCCTGACTATGATTTTATTTAGGGCCTGATAATCAATGTAGAATCTCCAGGTCCCATCTTTCTTCTGCACCAACACGATTAGGCTTCCACAAGGTGATGATTTGGGTCAAATTTTCCCATTGTGGAGTACTTCTTGGATATGTCCCTTAAGGTGCTCATTTTCTAACAGAGAGCAACGATAGACTGGCCCATTGGGTATCCATGCATCAAGGGTCAGATCGTTGGAATTATTGACTTGACAGTGTAGAGGTACCCCACTAGTTGAGGAGAAGATGTCTTTTTATTCTTCCACGACCTTATCCAATTGCATTTTCTATATGGAGAGGTCAGTCGTGAAGGCCCTAGATGTGGCTGCAATATTTCTCTCACTCCCAGAGTGAATCATAAAGAAGAAAAAACTCTTGGTCTAAGAGATGAACTTCCTGCATTGCTTGGCAGAGATAAAGGAAATGGAACTAGGTGGGACTACCTAGGGTATCTTGTACAACTTCCTATTCAAAGTAACAATAACACTGCGAGGCCTAGACTCACATACAACATGACATTTTCATAAATAAGGTTGTCCCAAAATAACATCACAAACTTCAAGGAGAGAAACATCACACAATACCTCATCTTTGAAGGGCTTGATGTCGTACAATAGGAGGCATTGTTGGATGACACAAAGATCTCTTCCTTGGCGGAGCCATCCAATTGTGTAGGGATGTGAGTGCAACATTGACAACATGGCTAGCCACTTGATGACCTCCATTGAGATGAGGTTCTTCTGGCTACTGGTATCAATGATGAAGTGCAGCGGGGTGCCTTTAACCCACATCTTTGAATGAAAGAGGCACTGACCTTCCTTCGGCTCATCAGGTTTACCAGGATGGATCTTTGTGGTAGCAATTGTGGCACATTGTTTTTCCTCACTCATTCTGTCTATTTCAGTTTCTCTTGGGCTGAGCATTGAAACGAATGGATGGAAGAGAAGAGCCATTTATAAATGTATGTAATATAATTTACTGATCATCCCATGAGGGAATGGATTCCTGTGTGCATGAGATTGATGGAAGTTTGGATAGAACTACCCACAACTGATAATCCTTGGAGTTTTTAGTAGGGATATTTCCTAACTAGTAGCACTGGATCCCTGGAGAGAAGTGGGACAACCTGAGGGATTGCATGGAAGAGAAAGGTGTTCATGTTTTTGGGTTGTGCAGGCTGAGGGGGAAAGAGAGATGGAAATTTAGATTTGTTGTGAGGTTGGAAAACATAAGATTTAGTTAGCCAATTGTTTTGGGTTTTTAGATTTGTCTCGGGACCAGATCCTTGTGGATTCATATCCCTATATTAGGGGTGACCTGTTGTTAAGAGTAAAATAAAATAAGTGTCTATGGTTGGGAGGAATTTTTTTTTTTTTTTTTTTTTTTTTTTTTTTTTTTAAAGATAAGTGCTCTTTTTTATGTTATAATGTTTAATTCCATTGTGTATTTAATTATCTGTGAGATAAGCATTTTTTTCATGTCCTGTTTGTTGGTTATTTGTTGTGCTTGCCACATTGTTTACTTCTTTATGTTATAGGATATTATTAAGTATGCATGTGGTTTTTATGTCTCTTAATTAACTTAGAATTGATTTGAATTGAGATAAGTCACTTGTGAATTGAGTCCCTAGATGCAATGTGCCTCTCCTATGGTGAGGTTGGATGTCTTGTCGTCATATTAAATTATTAGCTTCTTTGTTATTGGTGATTGGTATGTTAAAAATGGGCAGCCGAGCTACTGGTTGAAACACCAAGACAATATGGGTTGGATATGTTGGTCATATTCTCGTGGTCAAGATCGATTTATGACCTTTAATTTGAAAATATTTAGAGGAATGATGCTACAAAGTCCTCACAGAAGCTAGAACACCAACAAAGGTCCTTTGTAATGGATCGAAGGATTGTGACTGTACCTTTCAAATTAGGGAGAAATTGCCACCATGGGATCAAGATATGGATCATTGGATAGTAGGGAAGGTTAACAAGGGTCATCGAAAATAGAGACTAGAGGTTGGGTAAGGTTAGAAGTCTCCTTGGTCGAGACTTAGATTCTTAATCATCCAGATAAATTGAGGCCAACCACGAAGGTAAAGGCGTTGGATTCTTGAGGAGGAGGGTCGAATGGTATGAAATTATGGTAATCCTTTCTTCAATCATTATATCAATGTATAATTATTATACAATAATGAGAAGTAAAAATAAACAATCCCACACATACGCAGTACGGTGTTTTTCGTCAAAATTCCCAAATCGGGAGAAAACCACGGAATGATTTTCTTATGTCAATCTTGAAGAATTACATTCATTTAGGCTTTCAACTTCCTTTGTTTTCCAGATGCAACTGGAAGGGCTCCAACCCCTAGTTTCTCAGAATACAACCTGAGGGAAGCTCAAACTCCCTGATTCTTTGGCTACTACCAGAAGAAGGCTACAACCCCAATGTTCTCCGATACAAACGGAAGGTGGCTACAACCACACAATTCTTCCCTCGATCTTGCCACCCTGAAGTTGAAGTAGATTGATGGAACCACTATTACACTATCATATAAGATGTAATAGCGTATTGCCAATAAATCTGAACCATGCATCAACCATGGATCAACCTATACCAAATAGCTTGTAATTATCTTGTACCATAAACAAGTGCGTTAACCATGCACCAACCTTTACTAAATAACCTGTAATCAACCATGTACCAGGTATGTACCAATCATGTGTCAACTAATCATCAACTTATGACTCATCAATATGTATCAATAATCGGCTAATACCTCATGTATTAAGCCAGCTCATTATTCAAATTGTCTATTGTGCTCAAACATATTGCCACAGCAAAGCCATATCAATTTCATCCAAATATGATTTGCAAATAGATCGGTGTATATGATCACATATCCAGAAACCTTCCTTAACTTTAAAAACAAGAGACTAGCATTTCATCAAACTTTTCTTTAGAGTCCTCACGTACCTGGATTTTGGATTGGTGTAAACCCTAACTTGAAGTAATCTAACTTTGAACTTGTAATGTATAAGAATATAAAACTGATGCAATGAAATGCTTTGGTGTGTTTTATGCAATTCCTCCAAGTGCTCGCAGACCCTCAAAAAAGGAGTTATAGAAAAATGGCCTTATAACTGAATTCAGCTTATTCTAGAGAGCGAACATGTAGAGAGGTATTTTGCTGAAATATTTGATGAATTGATAAAAAAAAATGTTACACATCATACTAAAGGCTGTACACTAACCAAAACAATTTTTGATATCGAATTTGGATGTAATGAAAGAAGTTATGGCGTTTTAGAAACACATGATTTTGACTAGTTTAGGACTTACCACAAATCCTATTTTCCACAGTGTAACTCCCCACAATACAATGACCACAGATGAATTTTTACCACAGATACTTGAATATGTTTTCTCACTAGCATAGAAATTTCACGATTTGAATCATTATAGAAAACAATTTAACCTAGAAGAATTGTGAGATGACTTGTAAAATAA
Source organism: Picea sitchensis (assembly GCA_010110895.2). NCBI lineage: Eukaryota > Viridiplantae > Streptophyta > Pinopsida > Pinales > Pinaceae > Picea > Picea sitchensis. Next base: position 29,755 of record SNQJ01S0149175.1, read on the forward strand.
CATGCAACAAAGCTTTTCATCAAAAGAATTTATCCTTCCTTGCATTCCGACCTTCTTTTCTTCACCTTCACTCAAAATTTCGGTTTAGAATATCCTTGTTACCTCAGACACATATAGATGTTCAATGTTCTCAGAGTGTTATTCAAATGAGAGCGCCTCTTATTTATGGATTCAAGTAGCTTCATCAAAACATCTTCTAGGTTTCTTGGCCCACTTTCCTTATTTATGGTTGGGTCCACTTCTAATTTCTCCATTAAATTTATTATTGAAATGGTATTTTGTATTCACTTTGGATTATAATATCATCCATACTAATAATTTATTTTGTATTCACCTTGAATTATAATACACTCATCACTTCACTTTATTATTTACCTTTTAAAATCTCTTAAACCACTTTGATTACTTTGACCTTTTGGGGCTTCTAGATGACATATGAGTGACCTCCAACTTCGTAAGGCCATAAATCTCAAACCGTGAGTTGTTATGTGACGTTCTACATACCACCAGAAATGGAATGACATGTACTATCCATATAGAATAGTATTATCTGAAAATATATCATAACGCATACTGTTACCCATCAAACAAACTTGGGTCCATTACCCAAACCTGGGCTCTCCAACTTCTCATGGCCATAACTCTCTAACCGTGAGGAATTATGTGACGTTCCACATACCACTAGAAATAACATGACAAGAACTATCAATATAGTATATTTTCCCTGACAAATTCACTTTCCTTAATTTCATCATTCCATAATTAAGAATGGGTTCTCTTACTCCACAAAGCGTCTTCCCGTGAGGGATTTCACCATAAGGAGACCACTTTGGAGTTCATCCATATTTACTTCTTATCAACAATGAAAAAACAATAATGAGTCATATTTACATCAAACAATATTGGGTCCATTGCCCAAACCTTTGTGCTACGGGTCTTTCTTCAAGGGTTGAAATCAATGACAACCAACCTTAATCAACAATCTCCCCCTTTGGCATTGATGGAAACACTAAAATCATATCACTCATTCTCCCCCTGGAACCATGCATCTGTCCTCTGCATCTGATAAATCTGCTCCTCCTGGAACCATGCCTCTGTCCTCTGCATATGATAAATCTCTCCCCCTTTTTCATCAATGGAAAAGGTATATTTCCATCCGGGGATGCTCCCCCTAACAGGCTGTCCTCTTATGGTGATTCCTCGTGTACATCTAAGACATATAACATAAGCATTCAAAAAGAATTCAATTTTGGAGTAGAAATAACTCCAAGTCTTTGGAGAAGATATTCAAAGGCTTCCCGTGGAAGTGGTTTTGTAAAGATGTTTGCCACTTGTTCTTTTGTGCCCATATACTCAACTCTGATGCTCTTTTCTGCAACATGTTCCCGTAGAAACTGATACTTGATTGGAATTTGCTTAGTATTGGAGTGAATCACTGGGTTTTTTGAGACACTAATGGCACTTGTATTATCACAATATATTAGAATGGGCTCATCATACTCAACCTGTATATCTGTCAAAGTTTGTTTCATCCAAAGAACCTGTGTACAACATGTTGCTGCTACAATATACTCTGCCTCGGCTGTAGATAGAGATATTGATGATTGTTTCTTGCTTATCCATGATACCAAACACTCACCTAAGTAGAACGTTGCTCCACTGGTGCTTCGTCGGTCATCAATACAACCTGACCAATCTGCATCTGTGTAAGCAATAAGTGATAGGTCTTTTCCTTTTGGATACCATAATCCAAACTCTTATGTTCCTTTGAGATATATGAATATCCTCTTTACTGCTAATACATGTGATTCCTTTGGTGCTTCTTGAAATCATGCCACCTGTCCAACTGCTTGCATTACATCTGGTCTGGATGTTGTCACATATAGTAGGCTACCAATCATTGACC
>SNQJ01S0149176.1:0-19011 GCA_010110895.2 Picea sitchensis
AAATTTAGCTTGGGGAATATGGCTTGCCATAAACCTGGAGCTATTTGAAGGATGGGAGACACTTCCCCTCAAATGTGCAATCACGTCTCTAAATATACTAAATGCATATCCACAAGTGGAGAAAAAACAAAAAAAGGGGGGATAAAAGAAGAATCCATCAATAAGGACATTCCTCGGCATACTTTTATGGTGCCTCTCAAGGGAATCCCCCAAAAGGAGGTTCAAGAGGCATCATGTATCTTTCCTCAAATCACAGTATAGCCTTCAAGATGGGATTAAGCAAGAAACTAACAATTATTGTGAATTGATGATTCCCAAGTTAACAGTTGGCTCAAGAATATGGTGTTACATAGTTACATTTTTTTAGGGATTTTCTACTGGTTATTCAATGGTTACAAAAGGAAGCATCACTCAAAAATTTTACTCTATAGCCACTTTTTGATGATTTCCAACAACAAATGACAACCTTCTCACACATTTCTTTGTCTCGTATACAAGGACGGGAACAAGGTAGTTGATGGCCTTTCAAAAGACGCATTGGGGTTGGAGCGAGGTACTTAGACCATCTCCATGTTTCAGGATGGGCATACAAATGTTTTCCTTCATGCACCTTAGATATAAAATTACAACAGTGGACAAATCCTTATTCAAATCTTTGCAAATATATAATTTTGTCTTTCAAAGTCATGAACAATCACATATTGTCTCCAACTCACGGTCTTATGATGGGTAACTTTCGGATCCCAGCTATTGAAAGATATAATCTATGCCCTTTTAAGTCAAGGAACAATTTCTTTTTTATTTAACTCTATAATATGTAAGACAAGTATGTAGAGTTTATTATGCTTAATCAAGGTACATAGCATTTTTTTAATGCCTTGAAATATATGACAATGTAGTTTTGTTTACCATAAATAAAATTATGGTTTTTTTCTTAAAAAAACATTACATCATTCTACCAAATTATTTTATCATATATTTATTTTTCAATATTTCATAATATTAATGCGTTAACATTGGTAAAACTTATGGGTCTCCTAATCTCTTCAACCTAAGATCCTCAACCACACCAAAACAAAATGGTTTGTACATGAAGGGATAATTTGTGGCTAAATGGTTGGGGTGCGTAATATACCTTTTATCACTTTAACAAGAAAAAGTGCACTATCTAATCTTCATATTAATTTCCATAACATGTGACAAAAGTTTGGAATCCTAACAATCCATGTTGGATTTGGACAAAGAGGATTTAGGTACACTCCAATTATAACAAAAAGTAAGGGACAACTTTTTATATTACATCTAAAAAGTTAAAAGGGACAACAAGAAATTTTGCGTTGATTTATTAAAGAAAAGACACTCTTAATTTAAGAGAGTAATAAGCATAGTGATATAGAGTATTAAATAGTTTACAAAGTTAAAAGGGATAAAAAGAAATTTTGCATTGATTTATTAAAGAAAAGACACTCTTAATTTAGGAGAGTAATAAGCATAGTGATATAGAGTATTAAATAGTTTACATATTAAATTGTGTGTCATTGAATAACAATCATTGTTCATCCAACAACACACCACTGAGTGTATAACAAAGTGTTTATTAATTATCTTTCACTTATACATAGTAAATCTTATTTCATTGAAAGTAGTGAAGTGTTTTATAACTTGGGGTATAGGAGAGTTGTTTACGTGTTAGTGCGATGAAGCATTTTATAATCCGCTTAATTAATAAAAATAAATAAAGTCTATTTAATTATTAATAATAATAATGAAATAATAAATAAAGTAAATTTAATTAAAAAACTAGCAATCCCCGGATGGGGTGTCATGTCGCAAAGCGGTGTCACGTGGGACAATGCCGGGATGCACCATTAATATATCCACCGGCGACCATCCCCTCAGCCATTAACCAGGTATGAATCCGTGCAGCCAAATCCAGGCGATGAGCCCCTTCACGCAAGTGATCGGTATAATGCACCAGCGCACTCGAAAGCAAGCCTCAATGGCGATGGCGGTTGCGGTTGTCCTCATCCTTATCACTCGCCTTGATAGAATTGAGCGATATTCGCCCATCACAGCGTCGAGTGTAGAGTTAATTTTAGTAGAGCAGTAGTTTGTGAACCCATTGAAGCTCTGGAGCAGAGCCTTCCACCTGCAAGGAACCTTGGTTATCTCCAGGGTCTCCACCATGCCCAGAGCACGAGGTAAGTCGTGCAAGGGTGTCGCTTGGTACACAGCCGAATCTCGCCGCCAGAGACAAAAGAAATTTGAGCAGGCGTTAGCCATGGCGTCCTTCCGAAGGCATAGGAAACCACGAACGCCTCCAATGGCGTACGTGGAAGAGATCACCTTGGAAGACGCTATGCAAAGCTATCCCAAGCTCCCTCTGTTCACAGTCCCGGACAATTGGAATCCACCCACTGATTTCGGCACAGATAACAAGCTTCCGCCCTCAGGCAAACTGCTTGGTTCCAGTGCAAATAGTCCAGCAGAGAATTTTACCACCTACTATGTTGAAGAAGAGACCCCGTCCCGCACAAAGGGAAGCAGAGACTCACCCCCCGGTGCACCTATGGAGGCGACGACCCAGCTTTCCAACCAACCGGCACATGCAAGTGAGGGAGCAACAGGGCTCATTCCCTCAGCCTCCGTCGACAGCCACTGGCAGGACCAACACCCCTTAACCAATTCGGGGTACCTCGCTCTAATCTTCGATATGCGGAGTCTGTTGGATGACCAAATCTTTTGCATCGCCCGAATCGATCATCGACTCGACATGCTATTCGTTGCTCATTCCAGGACTCTCCCTAAACGGCAATGCCCAACGTGCGCGCAAGCTTACGCGTTTCCAACAGGATGGCGAAAGCACGAGGACGAGGACGAGCTGACCGGATAAGAGGTTCAATGATGTTCTTGGCTAGAAAAAAATTTATGTTTCCGAACCAGGCTTTCGCCCAGTTAGATCTTAGCTATTTTGCAACTAGTTTTTTGGCATACAGTTTAAACTTAATGGTTGGAAGTCTTGGTTTCCTTCGGGCAGGACAGTACTCTGATAGTTTTGTTTGCTGAGAAATAAATGGCACAGGATGCCCAGCTATCTCGATTTCCTGTTTAGGCGGGACAGCTGGCATCATAAACAGTGACTGTAACTTGATAATAATAATATAACAAATTCTATCCTTTTTACTTAAAAAAAATTAAAAACTAACAATAATTAAAAAAAATATACATTAAAAATTTAAATCTCTCAATACTTGATAAATCCAGATTTAACATGAATTTAAACTAATAATATAAATTTACATATCACAATAAACGCATGGACATTGTCTACATCATAAATAAAAGTGACATGAGGACACATGTTAACGTCACCACGTGGCGTGACTTGAACTCGCGACAAAGGCGTCAAACGACGTGCCGTGGAAGTAACGACGTGCCATGTTGTGGTTTTATTTTTAAAAGCATTAATTTTAGGAATGCCGATTATTAAAGGCCCATTTCTTCTTCTCTTAATAGCGCATCGATAGGGTGATGGAATAACGAAATAGAAATTCACCACGTGTCAAGTTGCTCATAAAGCGGGTGGATATCATTGTTATTTGTTGTTCCATAAAGGGAAAGTGATCTTTATGTTTACACTTTGTTTTTAGTGATATATGAGATGAAACATGAGGCCTTACTTTGTAAACCATATAAGAAATGGTTAGTTTGAATGGAATTTATTAGAGTTGTCCTTCAATAAGTTTGATGTAAAATATATTATTTAAAGAATTAATTTATTGTTATCAAATTAAAGAAGGAACTATGAGTATAGTAAAAAGTTATAATGTGATTTGTATAAAGTTTTTGCATATATCACCTTTAGTTTGAATGGATGTTATTAGAGTTGTCCTTTAATAAGTTTGATGTAAAATATATTATTTAAAGAATTAATTTATTGTTATCAAATTAAAGAAGGAACTATGAGTATAGTAAGAAGTTATAATGTGATTTGTATAAAGTTTTTGCATATATCACCTTTAGTTTGAATGGATGTTATTAGAGTTGTCCTTTAATAAGTTTGAGGTAAAATATATTATTTAAAGAATTAATTTATTGTTATCAAATTAAAGAAAGAACTATGAGTATAGTAAGAAGTAATAATGTGATTGGTATACAGTTTTTGCATATATCACCTATATATATATGTTTAGGGAGAGTTTTTTTTAGGTTGGTTTGGAATATTCATAGTATTGTTTGTTAGTGATTAATATTATGTTTAGTTTTAGTGCTAGTTCAGTGTTCAACTAACTCAAAGCATAAAGATCTTAATATATTTGAATCTTGACACTTTTCATTATGTCAAATCTTCATTAATTGTGTTAAGTCACTGAAATACTAATTTAACAATCAATAATTTGTGTTATTTTATTAGCAATTCAATATATCATTTGAACACCAACTCATTATTAATTGTGTTAAGTCACTGAAATACCAATTCAACAATCAATAACTTGTGTTATCTTATCAACAATTCAACACATCATGTGAGCACCAACTCATCATTAAGAGGGACCATACACAATACATGTTAAGTGATTAAAGGAAACCCAATCATCAACAAGACCATGTAAAACCTAAATATATGCATACCCCTAAATGAATTGATTTTGTATAATGAAATAGTGATTAACCCTAAGAATAATATTCAAGATTGATATGCTTGGACCACCTTAAATAAAGCAATAATTGTATCATTGAAGTAAAGATAATATACCATAACTCATTTGTAAATAAACACGTTAATATCTTATAATATATGCATGCCCTTAAATGAATTAATTTTGTATAAGTAGTGATTAACCCTAAGAATAATATCCAAGGTTGATATGCTTGGACCACCTTAAATAAAGCAATAATTGTATCATTGAAGTAAAGATAATATACCATAGCTCATTTGTAAATGAACACGTTAATGTCTTATAATATCCCTTATTTCTTTCTTTCTGTTTTTTCTTCTTCTTCACACACTAGTGCGACTACCTCTCTTAACTTTCATTTACAAGACTTCGAATGCAAAAAGTTATTTCACAAGTTGAAAGTCATGATGCTCAACTTTGTAGCACACTTTGTGAGGACAATGACAAGTATATATATATCTTTTTCATTTCTTAATATTATGTGATATTTGTCATTGTGAATGGAGTCTTTCCAATTAATCACAATTGACTTTGTGAGGACAATGACAAGTATATAGATCTTTTTTCATTTCTTAAGATTATGTGATATTGTCATTGTGAAGGGAGTCTTTTTAATTAATCACAATTGTATTAGTATTATTGATGTTTCAAACTAAGAAAATGTGATCATTTATTAGGAAATTGTGAAGAGAGAATCTAATTTTCATTTTTATTAATATTAGTCAATGGTATGATGGTAGTTTTAATAATTAATGTTTTTTAGGTTAATTTTGTTAGTGTTTTATATGTCAATTGTGTTAGTGTTTCTATGTCGATTTAATTCAATGTTTCTATGTTTTTTTAAGATAACTAGTTAAATTCCACGTATGGGGTGTTAGGGACGTAAACTTTGGGGAACCCAATCCCCGAGGATGGTTTAAATTCCATTGAATTGGCACATCAAACAATGTTGGGGCCTGAGCTAGAGGACGGTATTCCAGTCGACGATTTGAGTCAGGATTTATTGCAAGGCATCGGACCTGAGAAAACAAGGATGCCCGGACAGGTGGACTCTCACGGATCTAGCGTCTACATGCACCAAAATAGTGATCGGCAGCACAAACACCTGAATACTGAGTTAAAAATCAATAGTCGCTCATACTTAGGTCGCGTCTTGGCCTTCTCCCAGCATGTATAATCTTAGTTCAATGAAGAGGCCCCCGTAGAGAATGGAAACATCGAAGGATAGAGGAACGATAGAATTCCAGTATAGATAGCAACTATCTGGTAGTGAAAGCACCGCCCTTGTGAGGAACCAGGGGCCTTCTTGCGGTGATTGGTGGCTTGCTCACCCTCTTTCTTAGCTTTACCACCCTTCACTTTCTACCATCGTTCGAGCCTTCATAGCTTCAGGCCATGGTTATCCCAGAGGGTATCGTCGCGGCTAAGGAGCCCACAAGAATCCTGCTCCCGCCATGTCGACGACGAGCGTCCAATCTCAAGCATGCAGTAGGAAGCCTACAATGTTGCTGTCAATTTTCAGGAAAACACTCCTCAACGCTTCCAAAGGCAATTGAATGAGGTTGAAGTTGAGGTCAATTGGAGAAAAACATGACGAAAGACTAGGAGGTGGTAGAAGCAACAATAGGGTGGATCCCAGAAGTTGGTGCAACCCTAGCTCAAGAGACCAGGTATTGGAAAACCATGGAATTATATTGGCATATTAAAACATTCATGGGACAGATGATCCAGACTAGGGAAGATGCGCAGAACACTATCCAACTGCAGCTCAATGGCCTCCACTTTTTGATCAGGGAAATTCTCACTTGTCTTCCATCTACCAACAATAATTTGGCAGCCTTTGTTCATGTCCGCAACGCTCAATCTGGTCTTGGCCATTATCAGGAAGAACATCCCTATGACACTCCAACAGAGCCTCTAGCTCCCTAATAGGAAGCTATCTCTAAAACAATTACACGTTTTTTCTCTTATAAAAAATTAAACTTGTGTGGAATTTATTTGGATTTTAATAAATTTTTATGGTTCTATGTAGAATAATAACATACATGTGTACATTCTTGGTATACTTTGTGTTATTATACTTAACTACTTTAGTACAAAGTCCGTCAAGTGGTCAAGTGGTACTCTAATGGAAACTTTGAGTGATTGTTGTCAAGTGGTACTCTAATGGAAACTTTGAGTGATTGTTGTGACAATGACTCAGGTTCAAATCCTAACAAACATATTTGTCCCTTCCATGAATTTTATTAAATGTGGTTATTGATCATAAATGTAGCCTTTGGGCAAGTTATTTAATGGTGTTGATGGGAGTTTATTAAATGTGGTTATTGATCATAAATGTAGCCTTTGGACAAGTTATTTAATGGTGTTGATGAAATACCAATGACCTCATTCTTCACTAAAAAAATGTAGGAGAAAAAAACATATTTATTTTTGGGCTTTATGTCCACTAGGTGGTTTCTCACCTAGAACAAACTACTTTACAACACGTGTTTCTTACTAAAAAACATTAAGAACTCTTTAACACTAGCATACTTCACAACTAAAAGAACTTCTCAATCTCACATTTATTTAACTCAAGATGATGGATCCCACATTGTGATGGATCAATGGTATCATAACACATACAAATAATTCAATTAGATAAAAATTCAATATTGGTGCATTTGAGGTATACATAAATAAAGATTATGTATAGGAAATGCAAATTCAACCCTACTTTTCTATTATGCATTCCTCCACATACTCTTTGTAACATTTGATGGTAGGTTTCATCAACCATAAGTATACCCTGATAGAAATTCCCTTACTAAGAAGCACGAATAAATGTAGGTATTGTCCATTGTCAAAGATGCCCTCCAAAATAACATGAGGGGATATATCAATATTTCATTGAGGTCCTCCACAAAATTCAATGTTAGACAATACCTACTACATATCCAATTTTCCTAGATTTAACATGTTTAGAGACCACCTTCCTTTATCTATCAAAGTGAACATTGATATCCCTAGATTTGAGGACAAAATGAATGTTAAAGAACTAAATCATTGCCTCCCGTTGTTGGAAACCTATTTTGCAATTATTTTGTTTTAGCATCAAAGATATTTCCTTTAAGGAGATCAAATTTGTACCATCCATGCTCGATTGGTTGAAGCACACCACCAATAGTGCAAAAGATCATAAGGGAGAGAATATCAACACTTTGCCCATGTTCATGAATTAAATGCATAACAAATTCTAGCCATTGAAATTCAATGATTATTAATATATTTGGTGGGGTTTTTGCTCCAACATCGAGATTAGTGCCCAACAATAATAATAAATTTCATTGTTTTATGGCACCTTGACATACAAGAATATAAGTGCCACTAGATTCTAAAATATTGTAGTGGATTGCATCCTCGCATTCAAACAAACTTGGAATTATTTACCATTATCAACCTTAAGATTGCTCTTTGTTTTGCAGCAAGCATAGAAGAAAATTTAAACTCAAATAACTCGGACATGACGTTATTCGATCTCGATGCAATATAATCATCAATGAACTTGGCTATTTTTTTTCTTTCATAAGTCTAGGAGAGCATCGAGTAATTTCATAACTTCATGGTCGCAACACTCAATTTTGTAGCATACTTTGTAACAACAATAACAAGTGTACAAAATTGAGTCATATATGTTTTATCCTATGTGGATGTGCTTGGGATATTCATGAATGTTTTTTGGTTTTCTATTGCATAACAACACGGTAAGTTAATTTTTGTGATACTATGTATTATTTTGTTGAATTACTTTGTTTCGTAGATTTTGTTTTTTTGGTAATTTACACTAAGAACTCTTCAATATTTATTGAGCATGGATACACACATAGGGTAAAATCCCTCGGTGCCCTTGATTCATGGATAGTGATCTATATTTAATATATTCCTTATGTAATCGTGTTCTTCCTATGTAGTTTTGTAGGATGATATGTTGTATTCATATGCAATTGAAGGTTGACCTATGGACCCAATTGGTGTGATAGTGTCTTGACGAGATTATTTTATATGTTGGGATTATATAAATGCATTCAAGTGAGATCTTGGTGTATCATATGTATTATACTAGATTGCACTAAGATCTTTATCGGTGTTGTTACAACCAACAATATCGTGTGTTTTGCTTTATTTAGATTCCCTGCACTTCTAATGTAACATCCCCAGTTTTAATTCCCTCAAATTATAATGTAATTGTATAAATGTGAATTAGGATGGTGAGCCGACATGATTGGGGTAAAGAGACCATATCAATTAATATTGATGGAGGCCAAACTATGTATTATGTACATTGAAATGATTAATAAAAGTAGTAATATGTGGTTGCAATACAAGAGGAATGAAAACGATGGGGGGTTATGATTCCACAAGAGAGAGGGGTCCAAGGCGGATTTTATTTATGGGTCTTAATCCAACCCACATTCCTAAATTATTATGTTTTGTAAACTTTCTATTTTGTTGTTGAGTGTTCCCAAAAACAATCATTAATTTCATGTAAGAGGGTGGGTGTGAGGAGTCGCATTCCATAGTTATTGGGGAGCATGGGGCTTGTTACCCAACAAGTTGCACTATGATGGACTTGCAGTTGAGCTACCAAAGTTGAACAAGATACTTGTTCAAATTCAAAGTTCAGAAGTCCAACTAGCCAATACAATCGCCTTTCTTCTTCTTCTTCTTCTCTATACCACATTTCCATACCTTTGTTGGGAATTGTAATAAGATGAATTTAGCATGATGAACTTGTAAAAGACTTAGCCTCCTAAGACTTAATCATGAGTGCATTACACTAGAGTGTTTGTTTTACTTATTAATTATTTCTTCCTTGAAATTTTTAAGCGAATTATAATTTTTAGGTTTTTTCACTCATTTCCTCTAAAGCTAGAGTGTGTACTAATGGTTAGGCCTTAGATTGGTTTTCTAAGTCCAGTGTCTAATGTATATTACCATGCTAGTCATCATTTTTTAGTCACATGGAAATTGCAATAATTCCCCCCTAGGATTTTTTAATGTTTTTAGTTAATAAAAAAATTCCCACAAATCGAGATATTTTAATTATATAGATGGATAAGTTGAATAAGTAGTATTAGGAGGCATTATATGCCTTGGGGGTATTCGTTTTCACGCTCATAATACCCACTTTACCTAAGTACCACCTTTTCGAGGGTACATATTGAGTTTTGTTCAATAAAAATTATTTTCTCTCAAAAAAGGTAAATAAAAGACAAAAATCAGCAAATGTTATTTTTCTGGAAACATGTTTCAGTCAAATCTCTCTCTCTCACTTCACTGCAACATAGTGGCACTTGAGGATAAGTTAGAGGGAGTTGAGGGAGTGTTCTCTCCACTTGGTGGACATCCCAATGAAGGGTGCGCACCTCTTGAGGAGAGGTGGCACATTGTGAGTGCAAAACGTTGATCCCAAGGAGCTCACCACCTTCCCTTGGCAAGGTGGCACCTTCTCAACCCTTCTCTCTTGACTTATGGCAAGTTAAATAATGTGGCATGAGAGGTGGCTTAGATCCATACATACATTTGTCATTTCCTTATTGGGATGTGCACCCTCCCTCCTTGGGAAGTGCGCTCTCCCTCTTATTTAAACAAGTCGTCGCTCCTCATTATGTTTGGTTGGAGCTTGGGGAAAGAACTTGTGATTGTAATGTCTCTATTTGTATTCTCTTTTCAAGATTGAATAAAGAAAGACTTTGGAGGTCAATGGTGATTGTTTTCAATGTGTCGATGCTTGGATTGTATGCTTAAATATTGAGGTAACTTGTGTATTTGTTTCAATTTTGTATATATATTCCATCTAAGGCATTTGAAGGTGTGCTATCACACAGTAGGGTAAGATCTATTTAGCTATATTTTACTAGATTTCTATATCTAAATATTCTAAATTTGCATGCTTTTCCAATGAATTAACAAGCTTCTTTGAGTTTTTGATGTAGGATCTACCTTTTCTAACGGAGCGTTTGCAAAGTTTAAGAAAAGTTTAACAGATTTCCCAAGCTTTGAGAAGTGATAGATGAAAAATAATCCTTCACTCATCCTTCACTCATTCCAAGGCTTTGATGAACAAGAATCCCTCTATCATTCACAAAAAGGATCCCATAGCCCAAAGGATTCAAGGCTTGATCAATTTCTTTCTCTCTCTGTCTCAAACTCTTTCAGAATTATAGTTTATTTGGTTACTTGTTTGCATGCAATCTCGTAGATCTAATTAAAAATCTATTATCTAAATTTGCATGCAAAGATAAGTTAGATCTATTTCTCATTTTCAAAGTTTTATCTCAAGTTTAGATCTAGCATAGGAAAGGTTACTTTTAGCAAGCTTTTTCTGCAAATTTCAAAGGGATAAAAAGTAATTTATTTCAAGTGCTTTCATTTCAATATTTGGTAAACATAAGTACCATTATTTTGTTGTTCTAAAATATCAAACCAAATACCCTAAGGAGGCAAGCTTCCTAGCTTGTTTTCCTTAGTTCATTTTGGTTAGTTTAGCGTAAGTTTTACTTAGTCCTTTTTTGTACATTGTCTAACCATTTTGCAGATACTTTCTAAGGCTTTTGGATCATATTTTAGCATACATACCTTGCTGTTTTTTTTTCATATTTGCGGACATCCAAGGGGAGATTCTGACGAAATTTCAAGATTTAGACTATCCAGAACCCTCCAGGAGCATCCTGTCATCAATAAACCTTTCAAAAACTTATAAAGACTTGTGATCCCCCTAATGAATGATCACAAGTCATCCTAAAAAAGATCATTGTAACTGATATTAGTAAAATTAGTGGGCTACACAGTGCCCAGTATTCAATCCCCCCTGGGGGGTCGGTGTCTTGTTGTGTGATTGCTCATTTTGGTCCATTTTACTTATGCTCTCAAATCTCACGTAAATAAGTTAAAATAAACCTTAAAATAAATCACAACACCGCATAACATTAGTTTATATTTCCATTTCTTAGATTAATTTAGTTAGATTTCAATTTCTTAGACTAGCTTAGTGTAGTTTCATTTTCTAGCTTGGTTTCAATTTTAAACATTTTACTTTCAGTTTTTCAAAGTTGGAAATAAACCATCCCCTCAACTCCTCCTACTATGTTCCTAACCCTTCCATTGTGAGCTTAGTCTCGATCTATGGAAGTAATTTCCACGCAAAATAGGGGTTGGTCAATGCAGAGTAGTTTAATAGGACAATCCATTAGTTGCTATTGTTCAGTTGGAAAATACAGAGTGTTTATGTGTGAAGTCAGATGGGCCTTCTCAGAACTAAGCTCTCCCCATGTTGGAGCTCTATCATTCTCTTGAACTTGTGTGTGAAGTCAAAGGGATACCCTCCCTGTTGGACCTTTGGCATAGTTCAACATCCAATCTGAGGGATATCCTCAAGGGTCCAAATCTAGATTAGATTTGTTTTTCTTGTCATCACTTTGCACACATATCACATTGTGGATTGCACTCACAATAGCCACTTAACAATAAATCTAACAACTTAAGAACTCACTCTTAATAATAAAATTTGCAAGTGCATTGTAATACACTCTCATTTCTCACAACAACAATCTTTAATTTTGTCATTGGTCTACGTTTCATCATTTTCTTATCATTTCCTTTCAGGCACTTGTATTGTCTTTCAAAGTTATATCATTTATATGCAAGTATCTAGTATGCTTTATTTTTCTAGCATAAGAAATTTCCTTTGATGTGTCATATATGTTGCTAGTGTAGAGTTATTTATACCTTGCTCTTGTTTTCAATAAATTCCTAGAATAATAATTGTGCTTAGTGTAAATAAGCCTTAGATTCTTTTATTAGGGACTACCCCCATTGGCTTCGCTAGGAGTTGGCCTAGATAGAGGAGTCGAGGATTAGGTGACAACACCTTGAATCGAGACTTTCCCCTAAGGACACACCCAGTGGATTGAATATTTATTCCATGCTACCCGAGGTGTGTATAAAGGAAACAACAAGGTTGAAGTACAATGAACATTGGGTAGAGTGAGAAGTCGACTAGCTTGAGGAAAAGGAAATTCATATGGAGAAAGGAGATAGTTTTTGCATGCATATTTCGACTAGCAAGAGGAGATTTGAGTGTGAGGAAGTGCACCAACCATGTTTTTCTTGAAGGTAGCCATTTTTGGGTTGTGTTTTATGCTAGAAATGTGGCATGTGTGTCTGCAAAACAGGTTGTAAACCTGTAGTGTGTTTCTTGTGGAGGAATTGGCTTAAGAACCTTGTGTAGGTTGTTGTGAGCACTCCTGAAGCAGCTAAGACTTCCTGAGGTCCCTAGCTAAGAGATTCTTGGCCAACCAAGTGCACCGGAAGCCCTGATAAACAAATGGTATAGCCCGAGGGAATATGAGCAGTGAAGGGGGTGCATTCCTTGGGTTGTGCAGGTTGTGGGGAAGAGAGAGTTGGTGGATTGGAACTATTGTAGGTTTAGAACCTAGGTTTTGGATTCTTGAGTGTGGAGAGTGGACAGACAGAGGGCCAAATATCCTTGTGGACTCATAGCCTCACCTCGAGGGTGGCCTATTTTTCAGATTTGGAACAACAACACCTATGGTTGGGAGGTTCATCCTTCGTTTGCATCCAGTTGGATTATATTTATAAATAGATAAGTATTTTGTTGTTTATTTATGATTATTCTGATGTGTAAATGATTATTAAATGTTGCACGTTTTCTGTGTGGTTACTGGGTGAATTCATGTCTTTATAAATTCTATAAATGCATGGGTAAATCAACATATGGTTTTGCTATAAATTTTATGGGCATGTTGCCCCTTGGTTTTATTTTATATGTATGGGGGAGTTTTTAAATGTGTTTTTAGCAGGCTAAGTTGTATTTTGCAGTGACGATACTCAACTTGGAGGATGGGTACATTAGAGAATGGTATCAGAGCTACAACTTCAAATATTGAGCCTGCATGGGCCAGACTCAAGACGTAGAAGATGAAATTGTACAGTTAAAGCTCATTGGATTTTTACAACTTGGTTGTTAGATATTTTCCAAGAAAAAGTGTGAGGATATTGTCGTAATTTTGGTGAATTCGAGTTTAGCGGTTAAAATCCAAAATTTTAATCTGTAAATATGCATGTGTTAGGCTTGTAATTGGTCGAATTCTAGAAATTACAGTCTAGCCATGAAGAATTGGGAAAAATTGGGAAAAAACCCCAATTTTTACAGCGAAATTGGTTGAGAATTCGACATAAAAGTGTTGAAGTTTGGGTGCAGAAGTCGAGTCACTATGCACCAGGACAAAATTGGCAAATTATCAATCTTAATCTCGGGTTCCATGGCAGCCCTGGTAAAAGTTCTAAAACTATGCAACTTTGGAAAAATTTGAAATTTGAGAAAATTTTGGGTATTTTTTTGTACTTGATGTCAACATGGCGTGGAGGTAATGTGGCAGAGGTGATGTGGCATAGGTGACATGGACTACCATGGTGGTAGGTCCATGATGTTAGTTGGTGGCATGGTGGAAGGTGGCACGAGAGCCACATGCATAGAGTGGTATAAGCAATACCATAAACCATTGTGATATGGTAGCGAAGCAATTTTGAGGCCTTTAAACATGCGAAACAATTAATATTGTGCCACGCAGCACGGGGAAACCACTATCACACCCCAAAAGGATGTTAACACTCGTGCATGTTTGGGATGCAACATGGCTTTTCCGCTGTCGATCTCGCAAAATCTCAACTGTCATATTTGGGATACGTGCAAGTTCGCACACACCAAGGTAAAGGTGTGGGATGGGACCTGCTCATCCCTATGGCCATTGAAGGGGAACCATTTTGAATTTGACAGTCAAGGTGGGACCCCTACCCCATCCGGGGTCAGATGTGTGCCAGTTGGGTAGGTGAGACCTGTAAAATATTAATATTTTACCAATGTTTAAGGTTAGCATAAAAAGGAAAGAGGAGAGAGGTAAGAGAAGGAAGATGATGGAAGTTGATGGGGCAGGGCCAGACAGGTCAGGAGTGTGACATGGAATCACCTCATGGTGCCATGTGGACCCAGAATGCCACATCAATAGCCATGTCAGCAAAGATGCCACGTAGTCAAAATTATCCCATAGTCTCAAAAAAAAAATTGGAGCCATTTTCTTATTTTGGCAATAAATAGAGTAGATTAGTTCAGATTTAGATAAATTGTTTGGGTTCTTTCCACCGTGAGGAGATCTACAAAAGTTCCATAGAGGGCCACTACTCATTTCTTCTTGTATTTGCCATAAATTGCAATTTAGTGGTTTTTAAAGATGTGGGTCCAAATCATTGGCAGAGATCCAGATCAAGCTGAAATTTTGGAGAGAGTCCAGAAAAGAGGCCTGTAAATAACCCAGGAAGGAATTGAATAAATGTTGAGGGGTTTGGAATGGGGATACTGAAATAGGCCAAAATCCACTATTTCGACAACTTTGGGGGAATTTTTGGGATTTTCAAAGGAGGAAAAGGGTACCCAAATGGAAAAAATGGAAAAAATCATTTACTTGACATTTTGTATACTCATGAAGCCAGTAGGTGAAGAATTTCATTTACATGCACCGGGAGTTAAGGGAGGACTCAATATCCTTGAAGGTAGAAATGTAGTGAACGCTACAAAGCTTGTTGCAAGAGAAGAAAGAAAAAAGGGGGGGTATCATGAGATGAGGTGTGACTCATGAAGTGGATGATTCATCTCTATGTGTAAGCATAGGAATGAAAAAAAATAAAAATAAAATTGTTAAGCTATGACTTAGGTACTTGTACATAAAAGTAATTAGGTCAAGAAAGTTGCCTCTATTGTCAAAGTGTGAAGTAGAAGAAGGGTACAGGTGCAAATGGAGGAGTGTAACATTCCATTTGGAGCATAGTGGTATTGACTGGCCATGTAGTCCTTCACAATGAATCACTCAATGAAGTGAAGAGAGGTATTTAAGTTGAGAAAATCCATGGATAGAAAAGGGTATTGGAAAAGGGAACATAAAAGAAACATTTCAAAATGTTGAAATGCTAATCAATGAGAATGGTATTTCAAGATTGATTGGGTAAAGGAAATGGGGAGTGGTTAATTAAATTGTAGTGTTAATATTCAGCTGGAGTAGTGCATGTTACAAAACTATCAATATTAAGAATTTTAGCCAAAAATATATTTGGACAGTATTCTCTGCATAAAGGAAGCGGTTGTGAGATGGCAGCACTAGTAGATCTAGTGGTCGGAAATGCATAATGGCCAAGTGGGTCTTGGAAATAAGGTTCAGAATAGGGATTAGTGATGCACAAATGAGAAGAATGGTAGACCACAAAGAAGCGAGGATCTAGAGGAATTCAAGGACAACCATCTACAACAACAACAAAATAAAAAAATATGCATTGGAGTGCATGATAGAAGTGATACATGATGCATGTGATAAACATAGAATGCATGTGCATGAAGTGGTCATCATAAGATTTAATACTTAATGCATATTGATGTGTGTTCGTGCATATGGACATGCTTGAACATGCGTGTGGCATTCTTGNGTTGTGATATCTGAATAAGACTAATGATGGATTGTGTATCCTGGAAAATGTGTATAGCATGGCTGAATATGGTGATGATTTTGTTGCATATGACAACCATCCATGTGAAGACAATGAGGATGGTAAAATGTTAATCAAAGGCTAATAAAGGGAGTCTACAAGCTACCACAACAATATCAATTGGTCAGGTAGCATCAAGGAAATTGATATCAACCATGCAAATATGCATTTCGCTACTTAGGATGTATAAATGTTGAAGGGAATTGAGGTAAGAATTCACTCAGTTAAGTTCTCAATATTTTAATTGATGTAAAGGTAGGAGGCCTTGAGTATGAAAATATTATCGACTGCTTGAATGCATTTATGAAAAATTTAATTGTATATTATGTTATGTTGGGTATGAGGTCATAACTAAGTCAAGTCTGGAGAAATTACACTTGTTGTGGCAATGAATTCCATTAGATATGGTCATGTGTGAATCCATGATGTAGTTGGAAATGGGAGGCCTATATCGCCATACAAGAGAATGATGGTTTCCCCATGTATAATCGATGTTTGGGCTGAAACCTCTTTGTCGACACAGGATAGCACTAAGAGAATTATATTCCTAGTGTTGTGTATGGGTTGAAGAGGAAGGTATCAAAATGATCGGACAAGTAAATGGGGAAGAGTTTGAATAATGTGTTAAAGTGTGGTCTATACCTTCCAACTCACATGGTGGAATATGTGACATGGATATATGGTAATATGGAGTCAATGCAAGGATGCATTACGTAGACATGGCCATGGGTGTGGGCACATTAGTTTTATTTGTGAGTATTGTTTGAATGAACTATGAAAATCTTGGTGAGTTTATAATGCATGTATAGTGAATGATAGTTTCATTCCAGATTATACGATGAATAGTTGAATTCCATTTTAAATAAACAAGGGTTGGAAATAATTGAATTGTTGGAGAAATACAATTCTGAAATCATTTCATGAACTGTTGAAAATGTGCATGAATGCTAACAATCTATTTGGTTGCATAGAAATTGAGAAAAATGCAGGGAGAATGGTCTTGGACATGGCAATGGTGTAAGCCCATAAAGAAGATCGATGTCTACAGCCGCAAGAGAAAAACTTAATGAGCAGAAATCTCATGCATGGGAAATTTTGTTGTATTGTATAAAAAATATTTGAGAAATTAATAATTGGAAATTGTTGTGGTGTGCTAACAATCTATTTTGTTGCATAGAAATTGAGAAAATTCCAGGGAGAATGGTCTTGGACATGGAAATGGTGTAAGCCCATAAGGGAGATTGATATCTATTGTGGCAAGAGCCAAACATAATGAGCAGAAAAATTGTGTCGGGGAAATTATGTTTTCCTGTGTACAACAGATTTGAAATGTTATAAATGAAAATTGTATGATGTTGTCTCATACTGACTCTATGCATATGATGCAGATGGAAAGATTGCCATGGGTTATAGATTACTAGTGGAATTATAACAACAAGTTGGCATTTGTCTATGCAAGAAAACCTTGGCAAATAAGGAACCATAGAACAGTGAAAGGTACTCCTGAGCCTAGAAGGTGAGTACAACATGAAGAAGCAAGTTTTCAGGATTGTAGAATGTAACACCTTGTTTCCCCCAGTTTGTAAAAGTAACTGGATTGGCCAAGAACTATGGCAAACTCATGAATGTGAATATGTGATGTACATGGACCTTGAGGAAGAGGTCAATGAATGTGAATAACATTTTGAATTTATTGCAGGAATGCTGAGAGGGGATGTGCAGAAAAGAGACCACGATGGCAGTGGAAGGCACCTAAAAAGGTGGCGTTAACGTCCACCGAGAATTAATACCGTATTTGGACTCCACTGGCCCGGAGAACCAAAAGCGGCTCGCTGGCCCTGAATTTAATGCCTTGCAGTTTGGCAGGTTGATGGCTTAGTGAGGGATGGGGAGGTGAACCGCCTATCCGTAGAGCCATCAGGCCTGATCAACGCGAGGGTAATCGCGCCACACGCAACCTCACAAGAGGATAAGGCATGGGGGAGAAGCGATTCGGGAGGGAAGATGCGAGGGGAACTCTGGCATTATGCAGAGTGAGTGATAGCAGAGATGAAGGATTGCAACCTTCGCTCCTGGTCACTGGAAGATAGAGAGACGCAGTCTCACAGCACCGTGGTCTCAGCTCAGGGGTGGCTAGTGGTAAATCCGCTGGGAGTTGCTACGCCTACGGTTGGGTGGAAACGAGCACCCCTCTCAGCAGTTTCACTCACTCCTGGTGTTATTTATGATAAGTGTTTTACATATCGCATCTTGAAATTCATATGTTGACATATATGCTTATAAACTGTGAAATTGTGAACGACTGCAATAAAGAATGTATGTGCAGTGTTTTGATAAGAAAGGGTAGATATATGCTTATAACAGAAAATGAATGAATTGGCTTATGATTGATAAATGAATTTAATTACGCATAAGTTGAACCAAGTCAGACTTCCGGCCCATTCTCGGGAAGTTGTTTCCCCTTATTCGTCTCCAGGGATGCCCCGTAATAGATCTCTTCACAGAGATTCCCTCCTTGGGAAGGTCTACCAAGAACCTGGAAAAAGGACTTGAATGGGCAAGTCTTAATAACCCTATACGAGGAGGAATGACCCTCTTAAAATTCTGAAGTAGCAGCGTGGGGATAAGTAATGAATCGACGGATGAGATCCTGTCGGAAGACCCATGGTCATTCACGACCGTCAGATTGACGAAAGTAACAAGGGAATTACATACCTTGCCCCTTTTTCTCTCTATC